>VUQR01030742.1:3362-34864 GCA_015108515.1 Hemichromis elongatus
CTGGGTGTTGGGGGGGGGGGGGGTGGGGGGGGGGGGTGGGTGGGGGGGTGGGGGGGGGGGGGGGGGGGGCACCAAACAGGCTAGGACCGCCCTTGGCTTCACTTAAGACAGTCCTGCTGTAGTGAATCAACAATGACGCAATTAAACTTTCTCATTATACCCATGTCTTTGTGCTGATTGTGCTTTAGTGGCACCTGAAAAATAGTTTGGGTTCAACTGATATAGGGATAGATGTAAAGTGGCCGTTGTCTGTCAGAGAGGACATGACAGTCCATCTAAAATGAGAGATTTTTATTTATTTATTATGGAACAAATAACAATACAGCGCTTATTTTTCATGTCAACAAAATGTTACATGCAAGTATAGTTGGTTAAGAACAAAGCAGTCGTCAAACAAGAACATTTACAGAACAGTATAGGCCAATAAATCGTAAGGCAGCATACAAGTACAGTAAGGTGAGCTATCATATAAATAAATAAATAAAAAGAAAAAAAATCTAAAATGAGAGATACCAACATCCCGAAGATGATAGGCTTGTAAAATGTTATCTCTCACAAGTTAAATATGGATTGTTTTATCAGCGATATTTCCCACAAGTACGAGGAAATTTTCCATCCATTTGGTCATTTCCTTTGAAAACATTTGAAGAACTGCGCGGAATCTGCCCGTCTCTCTTTCTCTGCAGTCTGCAAATAGAAAATATATCCGAACCGTTTTAACAGTATGGTTACAGATGCTCTCCTCTTACTAACACTAAGTGAAACAAATATTTGTATTTTTTTGTGAAAAGAAAAGAAAAATCCCAGTATTCATCTTAATAATAAATTTTTAATTAATTATGTTTAATTAATTATTTGGTCACTGGAACTCTGACTTGTGAAAGCCCTAAACAGCAGAGACTGCGAAGATAACAGGTGGTTTGCAAAAACAGAGTGAGTTGAATTGACTTTTACTACTTCGGTTTTGCTGTAACCACAACTTTTCTCCTCGCTTGCTTGCCCACATTTAGATTTGTGGTTGCTATGGCAACAGCAGGACTGCGCACTGCTTCTGAGCGTTGTTGTACTCGGTGTGCATGTAAATGCGTGTCTGCGCATGGCGTACTGGGGGTGGGCCTCTCCATCACACCCCCATCCTCCATCAGTGCTGCAGCTCAGGCACGGGAGTCTTTCTGAGGGGGCGGGGACTGTTCCGATGCAGAGGGATGCTCCGCAGCCCCACGCTGGACCAACCAGTCTGGAAATCCCTGCTCACATTAACATAGGACATACTGACTGCCACCGACTCACTGAAACTCCCAGCATCTGTGCTCCATCCGTCCTCTCCGATCTGCCCCGTCTCCTCTCTTGTCCTTTTTCACTGTGTGTCTTATCATTGCTCCGTCCTCCGCAGCTCTGACTCACTCAGCTCTTTTGTTCCCAATTTGAGCCAACGAGACCTGGGAACATGTCCTCCAACCTGACCTCCGGGAACTCAGCCGGGGGCACAGGGGCCAAAAACAAGCCCTTGTCTCCCTTCAGGAAGAGGGGAAGCCTACAATACACAGCCAGCACAGGTGAGTGGTGGGAGACTGGAAGTGCAGAGGGAGGACGGTTTGAGCATCCTGGTCTTGTAACAGAAGGAGGAATCTAATATGATCTGAAGCCAGGGGGAGTTATTCCTGTACAATGCATATTGATGTAAAATTAGATTATTCATTTTAGAAAAAAAGAAAACACTGATGAAAGAAGGGTCTGTGGTAATTCCATTTTCTTCATAAGTAGTTGGGAAATGCAAACCTGTTGATTAGAGAGGTGCAGCAGAGGATGCTTTGGATGCTCTGTGTGGGATTTTGCTTTCATATCCTGCAGTTTAATGTCAGCATTCTGGCTTCTAGTTTTGCCTCATCTCTTATTTTCCAGCTTCATTTCAGAACACACACAACAAGCATCAGCTGGATCATCCAAAGTAGATTTACAGTATGAACGCCTGCTGCTGTATGGAGCAAATTTGATGTTGCGTAACTTGTTGTTGTCAGGTGAAAACTGATGTTTTGCCTGTTGTGGTGTTTTAGCCGAAAGGATTACAGGCTGTTTGACAAGTTGGAAGTGCTTTGTATTGTTGCATACTTTTGAAATGTATTGCATGCAGTGAAAAAAAAACTCAATTTGTCTCTGTACAGCATGTATAATTAGTCTTTTCCTTTAAGAACAGGGATAGGTTGCTCAGATAAACAACAACAACGGTGTTTTTCACTCAGCCCCATGGCGGTATGTAGCCTGCAGAGAATATGTAGGTTGGTACCTCAGGACTTGATCCCCCACTGAATGAGAGGATTAGCCTTCCCTCTGATGTATGCACATGCTGGTCAGGCTTTCACTGAGACTACAAAGAGTATACGATGACCAAAAGATCAAATAACAGCTATTTCTGTTCATTAGTCTTCTTTGAAATGCAAAATGTGTTCATTCAGCTTACAGTTATGTCATGCAAATGATATACTGAAAGATCATACTTAGATCATATGAGTTGTTTAAAAAGAATCAAACACCTCAATGTCATTCGGAACTATAGTCAGTCTTTGCTGGTCATTTGTTTTTCAGAGAGGAAGAAACATATAAATTAATTTCACCCCACTGCAGGTTTTTGATTCAAGGAAATAAACTGAGCCATAGATAACTGTATTTAAATAGAAGAAGACACCCTAGTCTCTATGTTATTTCATATGGAGGAAGTAATATAGTCTTTCCTCGCTGAAATTTAAGAGACTGGAATGACATAATGCACACACAACATAGTCTTAAATAAAATACTGCATCTTTAAAAAAAAAAAAAAGCTCCTTCAGATAGGTCATGTCACCACTGGGGATAGACAGCAGCATGCTATGACGTTTCGATGATTGGCGAGGTGGTTAGGGATTGATTTTTAACCCTGACAATAAATCCAACAGCAGGAGGTCTGAGGGATTTGTCAGCCCCCCTCCCTTCCAGTCGAAATGCTCCCTGTAATTATCCTCATTTACTGCTCCAAAATTGCCTTCTTGTTGGAAGAAATCATTGAAAAGAAGCAGCACTGGCAGAAGCAGGAAGTGCAGGCTGTCTCAGCCAATACAGATTCAGTTCTGAAGCCTCCAGGGTTTGATGTAGAAAGTCTCCATAGAGGCACATTAAGAAAACATTACATTTGATGTTGTTAAAGCATCCAGGGAACCTTCTGAGTAAGCAAAGATGGCATTTAAGTGACTCATTTTTTTGTTGTTTTTTTAAAAGGACGCCCTTCTAGTTCACACCACTACAGTACACTGCAGTCTGTGTAACATGGAGTAAAAACAAAAACAGGTTGCAGGTTAGTGATAGTGTGACTATATTAGATGTTTTATTTGAAGAATTACTCAGGTTTTTAATAATGCTGCAGCTGCTTATTAGAGATCATAACTTTAAGATTGTGTGCTCGCTGCTCTGCTGAATGGTTGTTCAAGCTGATATTCCCCATGCTGGAAGAGCTTTTATCTAATTATATCCAGCAGAGTGGAATAAACAGAAATAAATCAATGTCTCACAGCTTAAATTTCTTCAATGGTTGTAAAACCCCTGTTCACATAATTCCCTGCACCATGACCATCAGTCAGAAAGGCTGTGGTGTAGCATATGCTGTGCACTAAAACTCGACAATAATGTGCAGGGTTTGTGGAGCAAACCTCGGCAGAGAGAGAAGCAGTAGGTGAATCACTTCTCTGGCTGTGAAAGAGCCAGTGCTGATATTAGACCGACACCCACTCACCAGTTTGGCTAGTCCGTGCTGTGCGCTGTGTTCCACTTGTTGAACCACTTACAACAGTACAAATACATGTAGCAGTGGATGTTTATTTACAGATTCTCAATAAGTGATTAGTTATTGTTATCTCCAGTACAACAGCTGCTAGATAAATGCAGTAAAGGGTCAGAGTTAGGGCTGGAAAAGACATTTTACTGCTTTGAAAAGGCAGAGCAGCATAAAAAAATCAAGACCAAATTTCAAATATTACAAAATTCACATTGGTCGTTCATACAGTAATGGACTTTTGAACACACTGTACTTTGCCCACATCTTGTTCACACCTCCTTCAGATGTGTCAAACTTTGTCATCATTGCATGTCAAATAAGTCAGAGTCTGTGTCATAAACTGATACAGTAATGACCCGAGAGAGATCCTGCAGGCATTCCAAACAGGAACCCAATGGGTACCTGTAATCGCTCAGTCATTATTGATTGACAGAGGCAGCGATGGTGCCCACCCCAACACACCTTCAGCTGATAACCTTCAGTCAGTCACTCCTCATGTCCATGTCCTCATGTCTTCAGTCTGCGCTGCAGGTTACCTGTTTGCATCTCTCTTTCTTAAATGAACCAAATCATGTGTCCCAACATGGGTCTCATGGATTTGTGCCCTAAGGGTGGGACCATCGTTTCAAAGGATATTTGCATGTACTTAATAATGCGGTGCAACACCAGATATTCCGCAGAGTCCTCATGATGTCATCTGCTATTTGCAGCACATTGATCTGTGGAGAGCTGTCTTGTTTGAAAGGTACAGTGCCTGCTGCCACAGATATATTCTTCAGTGCAAAGTATCTCATTTCTAAAATATAGATAATATTTTCAGTGGTTTGTTTGACACCTTTACAGAATTTTTTGTGTATTTTAAGTATTCCCTTTTAATACATCTTTCTACTAGAGCACCAGTGATTAGTGAGTAATTAGGGTGCTTAATCACCTTTTCTTTAAGTAAATAGTCCTAACGTAAAGGCTTCAAACACAGAAAGCAAAATGTTTTCTTGATTCCGAAATAATCCAGATCAGCTGAGTATCTTTGGCTTTGAACGATTGGGATCACTTTAAAAACCGTCAGGGGGATTTTCATGCCAAATGTGTCAAAATAACCCATGCAAGTCATTGGTTCAATTGATGACTGACAAATAAATAAAAACACATCTTCATATAAAAATATGAGAAGTTGCTGAATAAATAATAGTTTCAATGTCCCATTTAATCTAGATTAATCAATAATAAAAATGTATAGTTATCGAAGCATATTAACCATCAGAGAGGCACTCATCAACATACTGATTTTTTTTTTTCATATTGATCCTCTGTGCTAGTTAAGATAGAACAACACTTTTCAGGGCTTTGATTGATCAGTGTGTGACTCTGTGTTCGACCATCAGAGGGAGCCTGGTCTGAAGAAATTGTTATTTCTCCCTGAGGCCTCAACAATTTGATTAGACCTCTTGAAAGCAATTTGGAATCTGAGTGCCTTGAAAAAAGAAAAACATCCTTTTAGCTTGCGAGGCACAGTGATAATTTGCTGGTAGTTATATGGACTTTTCAGTGCTCTACTTTGTTTGACAGCATCATGTTTGAGTCTGGATCTTGAAAAGATGATACTTTTTTTGCAGTGTGGTATAATGATGGCTAGAGTGCTTTTAAATCAGTCATTTGTTGTACTTCAGTACAGTTGCATAGACAAAAATTCTAGCTGGCCCTGCGACCGTCTGGTGACCCGTCCATGTTGTACCCCGCCTCTCACCTTACGGTAGCTGGGATAGGCTCCTCCTATCCCCCAGGCTGGATGGATAATCAGAAATTATTATGAAATTATTATTCAGTAGAGAAGCCTGGCAAGGGTCTGTGTTTTTGTTATTGTCAATAAAACTATGAAATCTTCTAATTCAGAAGTATGGCCTATCCTGGTCAAGCTTCTTCATGTCTCATGTTGTCCAAAAATCATTAATGATGAGCCTCACTGTTCAAATCAATTACATTTTTTTGTCTTTCTTTTTTTTTACAGGTAACTGCAGTTTATTTCTCACATACTTGTCTGCTAAAAAGGAAAGAAATGCAAAATTTACTTCATGTCAATCACATTTTTCTGAACTCTTTTCTGAAGTTCAGAAAATTTGAGCTATTATGTCATTTGTCCTTTTTTAGATGTTAAATCTGTTCCAAGCCAGAATTATACCTGCTGTATCATTTGTAATAAAAAAACAGCATAGATAAAGAGTCTAAGATAGAGACTGAAAAGGTAGGAATTTATTGTGCTCAGCTCCGAGTTTAGACAAACTGAGCTGAATAATATTGAGCAAGAGAAGATAAGATGCTTGACGTAAGCACTCACTTTATAAAGTGATACAGATTCAAGTTTCAAGCCACATAATAAGAAAAATGATAGAGCTTATTCAGTGGAGGATTTTGCAAATGTTTAATATTCTGATATCAGGCTGTAGAAATGCAGGTCATTGTGATACTGAAGAATAATTTCAAATAGCATATGCATAGTTCAGTGATTGGAAGGGCAGTCGCAGAACTGCAGCATGTTTATGTTGCTGCAGCAACTGTAATGGGGACAACATTGCTGGCCCTTTAATTTCATTCATGTGAGAAGAGAAGGAGGCAGGTCGCATCCATCGGACAGGCATCTCTCTCACACTGCTACTATTCAGTGGCAAAAAAAACCAATGACGTCTCAAACCTTGTTGCTGAGACAGCATCGCTTTACTCACACACACTGAGGAGGACACAAACATCCTGAACACATGGTCCCCTCAGCAAAACACAGCACAGACTAAAAGGTAGACAGGAGCGGGGGGGAGGTTCTTGTTGCAGTAATTCATAGCAGTAGAGTTCACATCCTCTGGTAATGTGCGCCATCTCCCCCTGCCTCCTTACTCTCCCGTGGTACGTTCCAGATAGATGTCAGAGGCATTCAAATGAGGAGGATCAGCTCCAGCGGCAGCTAGTGCAACGGCAGCTGGCCTGAACCAGGAGGCAGACAGAGCAGAGGTGGGGGGGGGTCACATACTGGGATGTGAAGGGGAGTTCATGGATCTGCTGGACCAGCTCTTTGTATGTATGACAGGGACAGATTAAGCGAACAGAGGGTATGACTGTTTGACTTTGTGAGTGCATTAATGTGAAAGCATACGTGTGTGTATATGTGTGTGTTTGGGGAGGGGGGGTGATTTTATTTTGCCAGTTCTGACATTTGACTGTTTGAAGTGTTTCTTTCTTGTTTATCGCCATCCTGTCCATCCTTGCCATCATATTTAACCCATTTTGAAAGGAGAGCAGACGCCATCCTGGGCCATTTGCTGTTTGGCATGCTCCATCTCCCTGCCAGGACAGCTTCTCTCTCCCTCTCTCTGTCACTCTTTCCTCCCTCTGCCCTGCTAGCTGCTGGTTTGCACAGGCTCTGAGGAGACAGGTACGATCCACTACCCTCATGCCTTGCAAAAAAAACCACAAAAAAAAAACCAAGCACAAATAACCCTCTCGCCCTCCGTCTTTTTTCCTTTCTCTTTTTCCCAATCACTGCCACTCTCCTCTGCCTGTTCCTTGATGGCTTTGTGTAACAGCCCTGAGCACTGCTGTCTTTAGTGCGCTGAGAAGAATGTGTGTCGATTGATTGTCCCAAAAACTGCTTCTCTCGCATCTTTTGAAAGTGCTCTAAAGGTGAAACCGTGCAAAGAGAAGCAGCCAAGATCGATAAATTGAGCTACGCCTCCAACCGCAAGACCCCGCAGAAATCTTTTTTTGCAAGTCTATTGGGCATTGAGCCTTTTATAGTTTTAGTATTGCTTTTCTTTATGGTTCAAATGAGAAGTCTGACAACAGTAAAATAAATACAGAGAGAAGATTTGTTAACATGCAGTTTGTGCAGCTGCAGAGACTAAACCATCACTGGGCATAGAAGAACTTTCTGTAATGAGAGATGGCGGCTGATTGATGCATAGCTGGAAAGCATCCTGTGTTTTTTTAATATGACCAGGAGACTGTCCATATAACTGAGTTGCCAAATTTAGTTATTTAGTTACGGTGAAGTGGTAATTGACACCCACTGCTGAAAAACAAATGAAACAGTGGATCCAAAACTATCCAAATTTTCTCCCCTGATTTATTAATCATACTTGTAGATCTGTAATCCTGCAGTCTCAGCAGTGCTGACACATGTGCGCTGTGAGAACATATGGCTTCCACTGAGAGAGATTTGCTACAGAGGCTGTGAGTCACTGATATTTTTTGTGAGCTGAAAGATACATAAGCAGGTAGAAAGCGTTTGGTGAAGCATGGCTTGTGTGGTTGTAGACAGAAAGAGGGGAGGGTGTAGAGGCAAAAGAGAGTCAGTAGACAAATATAACCATCCCATGATCTTACATCTGATTGGTCAGTCAATATTAACTCTCTCTGGAAAGTTTTATTCCTCTACAAGGTTGAGAAAAAAGCAGCTCCACAGGACTACTCTTAGGTTGACTTCCCAGTTATCGTTGCATCTGTGGTGACTTTTCACACCATGCTATAAGACTTGAGCTGGAGCTGGCGCCTCACCAGGCTCTGTATTGCTACTGAAATATTCATGTGGTGGAAGTCTCTCTGCAAGCTGATACTATCTGACCTTGTTTTGAGGCAATATGTAGTGACAAGCTGTGAAAGAGCATGTGAGCTGCGTTTTCTTATGTTCAACATGTTTTTTCATTTTAAGAAATGTGATGGAGCCTGGAGACACTTTAAATTGTGTTTTAATCAGACCCTCGTGCACCTGCCACATAGTGCATTATGAACTTCAGCCTGCCATATTATATGTAGTTTAAAGGCAAATGAATTGTGGCTGACTTTAATTTTTGAGTGCTTTGCTCTTCTGTTGGGGGATGAGTTGTTATGCAACCATTGATGCTACTGATCCAAATATAGCAGCCATTAGGGGATTAGCTTGGGGTCTGGTAGGCTTGGCTAGGCTCTGCTCTATTGTGGCCCAGCATGCATGTCTTTGCCACTGGTTACCTCCCACCCCCTGCACCAGTGTCCACTGTAATCATGATGATTTTGATGTCTCACAAACTGACAGCGGAGAAATATCTTAGCCAGCCGTTACGTTTGACAGACTTGCCCTTTCCTAATAGCAGAGAAGCGTCTATGTGTGAGTTCAGTTTTCAGCTGAGATTGGAGCATTACAGCATTTTTTTATTGACTCAGCCCTGCTTTTGGAAAGAGGAACCTTACTTATATCAGCATCGGTATAATTTCTTATTTACATAAATGATTTATTATATATTTATATTTACATTATGACTAGAGCTGCCACTAACAGCTATTTGCATCGGCAATTAGTCTGCAGTAAAAACTGTCAAAATAGTGGGGAATGATCACTTCCAAATTTAACCTTAAGTGAGCATAAAGTATTTAAAACTTTCCAATATTAAAGTATAAATATTTTATAAATATTATAATATCCAATTCTGTGTGGCATTTTTATGTTCTCATTGTGTCTGTGTGTGGTCTCTTTGGACATTCCTGATTCTTCCCATAGTCCAAAGTTAAGTATGAGGTTATGTCTCTGTGGTAGCACTGTACCAGACTGGCGACCAGTCTGATCTTTCCCCATGGTTGTTGGGATACGCCCCAGGCCCCCGGCAACCCAGTTCTTTGTGTTTGTGTTCTTTGTGCGGGAAACACTCCTCAGAGATGATCTTGAAGCTTCACCTATGATTTCTGGCATAAGCAAGGCATCTCACTCAGAGAACTGCTGCTTTTATCTTTTTAAAAAAAAATAATTCTCTTTAAACACTTGAGATGGTTGTGTGGGAACATCTCAATAGTTTAGCAGTTTCTGTGATACTCAGACCAGGCAGTCTGGCACCATCAACCGTGCCACCTTCAAACTCACTTCAGTCAATTCATGAAAAGAAGCATTGTGGTCATCAGTTTCTTTGTTGCATGCATGCCAAAATGCTTTGAGTTAGCCAATTAGATATTTGCATTAACAAGCAGTTGAACCCAGCTTTGCAACGTTTACTTGAGGCTAATTTTGCCATATTTGGCGATAGCACTATGATGAAAACTTAGTGCACTGAACCTGCTGAGTGTGTAAGCAAAAAAAAAAAAACCCTTCAAAATGATGTAGAAAAGTAGATTTTACAACCATTTATGTTTAGACTTTCCTAGCACTGGTGTGTATTTCAAAGGGAAAACTATAAAAGATGATTTTGTGCATCTTCTAAATCAAATATAAATGCTTTTTAATTTCAAAATATTTTACAAAAATATGAAAGATAATTTTTTCAAAACACTTGTATTTTTTTTTATGAAATTTTAGTTAAACTTTAAAATTAGCTCATCATTCAACTATTAAAAGGCAAAACATTCCCATACTCAAATATGAAATATCAAATGAAAAACTTTGCATTTTTCATAATGATCTCAGAAAACTTTTAGCCAGAGATACTGTGCATGTTTTGATTTTACTCCCTTGTTGTCCATGCGAGTGGGAGTGGGATGTGCTGATTGGACAGTGTTAAGCAGAAGGTGATAAACTGGTGGTGAGTTGTGGTTTAGCCAATTATTTTACCACCATCTCTCTTTATAGCAGCCATTTCGCCTCCTTCACTGAATGTTTTCTTTTTATTTAAATACATTTTAATGAAGCTTTTTGTGAAGTGCTAATCGGCCCAGTTAATTGGCCTCTCTGGTCTCCTTTGCTTTCTCCAAGGAGCAGACATGCTCAGACATGCTGCGTTAAGTAAGTCAAACTTCAGTGCAGACTTTAACTATCAAACAGTGCACCCTCTTTGACCTTCTTGTGTATGGTCTATAAAAGCTGATGGACAACAGTCTCAGTGACAGCCTAGCATGCACAGGATGAAATATTTAGCAGGATGATGAATATTTCAGTGGCAGGTGCATCGTTTCAAGGGGAAGATTAATATCTGTCTAAATATACACCGAGAGGGGAAAGTGTGATCTCTGTTTTCTTTTCCACTCATACCTCTCGTGTCCTAAGTCTTTGAATGTCAAGAACCAGCCTCCTTTATTTTCCCCTCTTCAGCTTCCCATGACAACAGGGTTTGTATAAAACTCATGCCTTGCAATGGCAACAATGGCTTGCATCAGTCGGTGTATGTGCTGATGGGCTCTCCACCTGAATCGCTCATTGTGTCTGAAATCACAAGCAGCCACTGAGCTCAGACCGCCACTGCCATGTGAAGAAAAACAACAAGCTTCTGCAGATTGTTTTGGTGACTGAAAAAGTTTTACAAGCAATAAAAAATATCCTATCGGTCCTAACATGCAAAGTATGACTAAATTACACTGAATCGATACTGTTGCTGAGTGAATTAAAATCAGTGGAGCTTCCCTGACTGAGATATGCTGTTTTCAGTTTGTACCAATGCATTACCTCATGCTCAAAAGCTTATTGAACGCCACAAAAACCATCATAATTTGATCATTCTGGGGCGCCTAGAAAAAAGTAAATGCCTTAGACTCTGACAATAAATCGTTAAACCAAAGTAAGTAACACTTTATAACACAGCCCGTAACTAAGGGTGTAATTCCCCTTTTGATTTAATGGACATTCAGAGTGTTTTATTTGAAGTCAAAATTGCATTTTTAGTACAAGTGCAATTTCCTAGTAATTTAGTGGAAAACCAAACATTATTGCTCCATCTTACATCTTAAGTACATTTTGGGGCACAGGCTGTATTATGGATTAGCATAACCTTGCCTAACTTTTACAGAATGGGAGACTTAAACTTTGTAAGTCCTTTTAAGTGCGATGTAATTAATTTTTTTAATTTACATTAAAACACTTCTTGGTAATTTTGCAGGAAAACAATTTTCAATCCTACATTTATGATGCATGATGACGTTTTATTATTCATTCGTTGATTTTACTTATGATGTACTTAAAATTACTTACAGCATAACAGGTGCCTCCTTTCCTGCAAAATATCCAGAAGTTGGGCAAGGTTAAGCTACTCCATAAAAAATACCCTGCACCCAAGAGTACAGCGTACTTATGATGTAAGATGGGGAAATATTTGTTGTTTTTTCTATTAGTCACCGGGATATTAAGTATTTGTAAGTAAATATAATCACATTGCAATTTTGAATTAAATACATTTAAATAAAACTTAATTACACCATTAGTCACGGGCTGTATTATAAAATATTACTCTAAATGGAAGCAAGTTACTATTATCATTCACACCAATGACAGTTATTTCCTACAGGTTGTTAAAATGCAGCACAGGCAAAGACATGATATAAAGATAAACAGCAAACATTAGCCACCATCCGCTCCACTCGGTGGGTTGTTTCTTCTCTTCATACTGTAATTAGACAATTATTTACTGAAGTCTCAAAATGAGGATCCTGAGAATATGTTATCACAGAAGAGAACCTGCTCAGTGCTTGCTTTCTTTCCCTGTTTATCTGCAGTTGATCTCCGTGGTACCCGCCACCTCCTCACTTCCCAGCATTCCCTGCCTGGGATCCCTGTGGCCTTGAAACAATCTATTGACCTACGTACTTCCATGGACGGAAAATACAAGGAGATTGCCGAAGTTAGTGTTCAGCCACTGTGCAAAATGATGTGACCAATGATGTTCAAAGATATGCCGTGGCTTTTATTTTTTGTTTGTCTCTGTCTGAAGGAGCTGTTCTCACGCAGCCTGGCAGAGAGTGAGATGCGGAGCGCCCCCTATGAATTTCCAGAGGACAGCCCTATTGAACAGCTGGAGGAGAAACGTCATCGCCTTGAGCGACAGATCAGCCAGGATGTCAAGTAAGTGCGAGAGGGAAAAGAGGTTGGAACACATATGAAGGAATGTGACTTTGGAGACTATGTATTGATGATCCTGGACTCAACTCAACCTTTGTGTTTGTGATCCTAGGTTTGAACCTGACATCCTCCTACGAGCCAAGCAAGAGTTCATGAAGACTGACAGTGCCACAGATCTTGAGTGAGTCACGTGAACCGCTCAATGCTCATGTTAAACTGCCAGAATGGTGATCTCATATGTTTATTCATTTATCCTTAGATACATGAAGGAGCAGAGCCAAATTCCTGACCAGCAGGAGAGAGAACCGGTCCCAGAGAGGGAGTACCAGCGAGTCACTATTTCTGGAGAAGAGAAATGTGGGGTAAGTCAGAGTGGTCACTGCAGGAAGACTGTGTGTTTTTTCTCTCACAGTCAAATCTCTCGTGAAGACGTCTGTTTTTCTGTCCTTTATCCAGGTTCCATTTACAGATCTGCTGGATGCTGCCAAATGTGTAGTGAAGGCTCTGTTCATAAGGCAAAAGTACATGGGCCTGTCGCTGCAGAGCTTCTGCAGAACCACTGCTCGTTACCTGCAGGAGCTGAGTGAGAGGCCCCTAGACTTAGATATCTATGAGGAAGAGATCCCTGAAACTACAGTCACTGCAAGTATGAATGTCCTCATCTACACATTGCTCTAGCATCATTCCATACTGTGCTCAAAATTTTTCAAAACAACATTTATTTAGTATACCCCAGGGTGACCTTGGAAGTATCAGGTTCTGAGTCTGTTGTTACTGGCCATCAGGTCCTTTTATAACCAGGCTGAGAGTGTTGTCTCTGTCCTTGGCACAAAGTCAGGCACGTTTTCAGTCCATGTTGAACTCTGCTTGGTTTGCTCCTTGTCTCAGATTCTTTAGCTGGGGTAAGGAGGGTGTCTACTTTGGGAGCCTGAGAAATGCATCCTGCTTTTTGCGGTTGGTGTGGTTTTGTTGGCTTCATTGGAGCATGACCTTCAGCATGCACTGGATTGGTTTTTAAGCCAAGTGTGAAAGGGACAGGATGCAAGTCAGAACCTCCAAAATGTGAGGACATGGTTCTTTAGTGGAAAATAGTGCAGAGCTCTGATTTGGGGAAAGGATTGCCTCAAACAAAGGAGTTCAGGTATCTTGGGATCTTATTCAAGGAAGGAACGTCAGATAAACTGGCAGACTGGTGGGACGTCAGCAGTAATACAGGCATTTTAACAAAAGTGGAAAGACCTGACCTTAAAAGGAAAAAGTTTTGATTCATCAAACCTCAGGATCACCCAAGAAGAACTGGAAAGAGTTGTTGGATAGAAGGATGTCTGGAATACCCAACTTAGCCTGCTGCTACTGTGACCTAACTTCTAATAAATAGACCCATGATTAAACTAGTTTTTATCAAGTAAATAAGGAACATGTATGTAAATGTGTTACTTAATGTAAATGTCTGTCATTGTAAATTTTGTTTCTCTGGGTTATTAAATTAAAATTAAAAAGAAACATCCTGCTAAATATGTTTCAATACATATCCAAACTGTTTCATCAGAAATTTGACCCAGGTGATTTAACTGCGGCATAACTGCGTGCTCTATTCAGGCTATTCTTACTCAGAAATATTTGGTGATCTGTGCAGTTCTCTCACATTAAAACATAACCAGGGACACCCACAGATTTCACGATCCATCTGTTGCACACCCGAGAACAGGCTGTCACAGCATGTAGGCAGTTAAAGTTGGACCATAGCTGCACTTGCTTGCCCACCTTGATCAAAGTGGTGACACACTGGATCATTCTGTCTCCTCTTAGATGCCACAGTGCACCCACCTGTTTCTGAAACACACCCCTATGAGAACCTGGACCCCGCCAGCATGCCCCCTGATATGGGTTACGGCTGTAAGATGGTGGACGGTGTTATGCACGTGTACACGACGAGAAACACTATGGATAAGTGAGATATCTGTTGGGAATACTTTACTTTCTGCACGCATGCTTCATCCTCACTGTGACTAGATTCATATCTGTTTTTAGACTTGAATTCACAGATTTTGCTTGCAGGAAAGAGTGTTTTAGTTTTTATGTTGCCTACAGGACCACAGAGCTGGATCTGCCGTATCCAGACCTGCAGGAGTACATCGCTGACATGAATGTCATGATGGCTCTCATTATAAATGGGCCAGTGTAGGTTTCCCCCATTTTTAAAAAAAATATCAATTTAACCTTATAGTTAAACAATAGATTCTCGAAAAGGATCAAGACAAGTTTACTTTCAGACTGTCACAGAAAGAGTCCACCATTTGTCTTTTATTTGGCTTTGCCACAGAAAGTCCTTCTGCTATAGACGTCTGCAATACCTCAGCTCCAAATTCCAGATGCACATCCTGCTCAACGAGATGAAAGAGCTGGCAGCACAGAAGAAAGTACCACATCGAGACTTTTATAATATCCGTAAGGTGAACTTGAGAGCTTTTTCTGTTTCACCCAATCATGGTTAATGTTGTTACATCCAGAAGCAGACTGCAGTATCCCAGAGGGCTTAATTTCCCTGTTTGTCTGAATTGTTCTACAGGTTGACACACACATTCATGCTTCGTCTTGTATGAACCAAAAGCACCTTCTACGTTTTATCAAAAGAGCCATGAAGAAGTATCCCAAAGAGATTGTACACATGGAGAGAGGCAAGGGTCAGACACTGATGGAGGTGTTTGAGAGCATGAACCTTACAGCCTTTGACCTGAGTGTGGACACACTGGACATGCATGCAGTGAGTAGTTCCCATAAAGGAGAAAAAAAAACTCTGCAGCGGTGCTGCCTGGTCAGAGATTGTGACTCAGTATTTCACCTTTTTATTGCAGGATCGTAACACTTTCCACCGATTTGACAAATTCAATGCCAAATATAATCCCATTGGCGAGTCCATCCTGAGAGAGATCTTCATCAAAACGGACAACTACATTGAGGGGAAATACTTTGGTCACATTATTAAGGTGCTCACTGTATGCACAAACACTTGCAAGCACTTGTTTCTTACACAGCCCAGCTGTTTCTGGTACCTGGAGGACGACTCTCTGGGCTTTGGCGCCCTCTGGCTGACTTGTTGTGTGTCTTCTTGTCAGGAGGTGATGGCTGACTTGGAGGAGAGCAAGTACCAGAACGTGGAGCTCAGGCTGTCAATCTATGGCCGCTCCAGAAACGAGTGGGACAAACTGGCCAGATGGGCAGTCAAACATCAGGTCTACTCCGACAACGTGCGCTGGCTTGTTCAAGTGCCACGACTCTTGTGAGTTTAGGTTTATAGGTTTATTGGTTAAGATTTTGCCTTTGTAAATGTAAATGTGGTGTTGTGATATGTCATGTACATCCCTGGAACCAAATATTAAACTTGAGTGACAAAAAGAAGAGTAGCAACGTAACTAAGTTGTCGTACATCTTCTCCATTAACCAAATGTTGTATATTTTAATGCAAAACTACCACAGAAGTAGACAGTAAAAGAAAATAGTCCCTATTTTAAACTGTTTTTGCCTCTTTTTCAGAGAATGCCTGAAAAGAGACATTGCTGTTCAGATTTTTACTGTGTTTAGTTTTTGTTTGTTTTTGTGTCATTTATATAACTTGTACTGAAAACTGAAAAAGTAAAAAAAAGTATTTTCTCTATATCTAGCGACTTTAATACAAATCCAAGATGAAACCATTATTGACACAAAACCTTGTAAATATCATAAATGATCATTCTGTAAATACATGATATGATATCTTTCATTACCTAAACCCATTCTTTAGTTATCTCCCCTGTGGGCTTCTTGAATTGTTTTTCTTCTTTCTTCAAAGTGATGTCTACCACACGAAGAAACAGCTGTGCAACTTCCAAGAAATGCTGGAGAACATCTTCATGCCTCTGTTTGAGGTCACGGTCGACCCCAGCAGCCACCCAGACCTGCACCTCTTCCTTCAGCACGTACGACATCTGAGCTTTTTGATCATTCACTTCTACCGCAGTCACTTTTTGGGTAGTTGTTTTATTGATCTGCTCTTCTTCCCTCAAACAGGTTGTGGGGTTTGACAGCGTGGATGATGAATCAAAACCAGAGCAACATATCTTTAACCTGGACAGTCCGCTCCCAGTCAACTGGACAGAAGAGGACAACCCGCCCTATTCCTACTACCTCTACTACATGTATGCAAACATGACTGTGCTGAATCACCTTCGCAGGTACATAAATCATACTTTACTTGATCTGACTGTCCAAGGTTTTTGATCTGTGATTGTACATTTTTGGTGTTTTCAACATCAGTAAGACAAATAAATCAGTCCTTTACCTTTTAACTGTTTTTTTTTATTATTATAGTTGTCGATATCTTGGTCTCTGATAGGAATAGGTGAATATTTTTAATGTATTTGTAAAAAGAAGTGTTAAAAAATTACTTCCTTTTAAAAAATGCCCATTTAGTGTTATCACAAAAATACAGTTTATGTAAAATACATGCAGCGCATCCAAGATTAACATTATTGGATAAAAAAGGCCAAAAGCCCAGATTTATCTCATGTAAATTAAGCTGAAAAACTTTAATAACAAACGCAAATTCTGTGTTTCGACAGTGCTTAAGGTTACAGACCAGATAACACACTGGAGATTTGCCCTTTGCTTTGATCTGTCATCTTCTTTGTATATGAGTCACTGGGAAGCAGCAATGAGTGTTCATCTATGCTGAGCCCAAACACAGCTGAACTCACCTCCCACTGTTGTGTGGCTTTTTTCTTCCAGGCAGCGGGGTTCCCACACACTCGTCCTACGTCCTCACTGTGGCGAGGCGGGGCCGATCCATCACCTGGTTTCTGGTTTCATGCTGACTGAGAATATCTCCCATGGGCTGCTGCTCAGGAAGGTGTGACCTTCAACAGCTGTTGAGCAGCTGTTTGCTTCACATAAAGGGGAGGTTATCTTTCCAGAGATGATAGGGGTCTCAGATTATAGATTATTATTTTTAGATTTTATTTATTATGTATTATGTTTCTTCCTTATAAGATCTTGGAAAATTAGACCTGATGTATTGCTGATGCTTTGATTGTTACAGTCATCATTGTTCCATGTTTTCTTTCCAGGCTCCTGTGCTGCAGTATCTATACTACCTAGCCCAGGTAGGCATCGCCATGTCTCCTCTCAGCAATAACAGCCTGTTTCTCAGCTACCATCGTAACCCTCTACCAGAGTACCTGTCCAGGGGCCTTATGGTCTCTCTGTCTACAGATGACCCTCTGCAATTTCACTTTACCAAGGTAAGTCAAACATTTAATAACATGCACTTTAAACCTCCACCTTCACTACGTCATAAATTCACTGTAAAATTGTAAGTAAGTAAAGTAACTAAGTCAAAATCTATTTCTATAGCACATTTTGAGATAAACCACACGACAGAATAATTTATAAAAAGCTCCAAGTTCTGCTTTTTTCTACTTTTTGAAAAAGCAATTTAATTTATATATATTTTAGGTACTTTTTGTGTTTATTTATTACGATATTCAGTTTTTGGTAATTCTACTTTTCTACTACTACATTTAACCTCGCTTATATTTTATTAATGCAATTAAGCTGGTTCAGCACATTCAGTTTTGGATATTTCAAATACATTTTAAGCTCTTCAGACAAAATCTTTATATTTTCAACTTTAACTTTGCATTTTCGCTACAAAATGCTTTTATCTAGTTGTGTGTGTATTTTTTAGGAGCCATTGATGGAAGAGTACAGCATTGCTGCTCAAGTGTGGAAACTGAGCTCCTGTGACATGTGTGAGCTTGCCAGAAACAGTGTACTGATGAGTGGATTTTCTCACAAGGTATCAGTTCTTTGTTGCTTGTCACAAATTCTGTTGTTCTGCAGAGTGTTTAATATGATCTTTTTAAAAATCAGGCAAAGAGTTACTGGCTGGGCCCAAACTACATTAAGGAGGGACAGGAAGGCAACGACATCAGGCGAACCAACGTTCCTGACATCCGTGTGGCGTACCGGTACGAGACCATGTGTGAGGAGTTAAATTTAATCACGCAGGCCATTCACACAGACGAGCTGGAGACCATCAGAGAGGAGGGGAGCCTTTGTATGGGAGCTGTGCAGGCAGAGAAGTGACCATGCTGCACAACACAAACAAAATTCTCACCACATTCCTTGTTTTCACATCAGGACATTGTACAGATTTGCATATAAACATATCACATCATGTAAAAAGAGAAATGATATAAGAAGATAATGAGAGTTACTGGTAGCCAATATGACAGAGAGAATTTACAGTCTGTGTACCCAAGGTGTTTGTTTCTTTTAGTTTACTTTTAATCAATCTTTCTTTATGTTATCACAGTAATTAGAATTCCATAACCTCTCTTTTTCTTTATTTTGTTTTGTTTTTTAATGGTTTGTGACCATATTGTGTCATATTTACTTGTTTGTATGTAATTCTTCCTGTATCAGATTTGAGTAACATTCACTAAAAAAAATTTCAATCAACTCATAAAAAAAGCACAGTGGATCCAACAAAGAAAGAAGACAACCTAACTCCAGCGTAACTCCATGCAGGTCTGGAGCTGATCTAGAGGACACTGAGGTCACGTCTCTTTGAGGCCTTTCTTGTAACTGTCCAACTGTTTTAAGAATCCATAAATGGCTTGTTGTTGTTACCAAAATGGCTTAAACTAGTAACAAAGGAGAGCAAAGAAACTATTCAACTGTCACAAAAGTAAGGCGAAGTTTTCAAGGCACCAATAATGCAGGCCATACAAAGGATACATGGATGACTGAAAATGTATGAGTGTTGCATAAGAGTCCCACGCAAAGCAAATGAAGTTGACTATATAGACATGGAAGGCTGCCCAGAGAAACGGATTAGATGAACTCCCAGGTTTTTATGACCTGAAATAACCTGAACCTTAAGCAAAGCAGAGTACCGTAAGAATTCACATTACTTTTAAACCAACAAAATAAACTGTGCCTCTGCAGTCGCAGTGATACCTGAGGAAAGAGTTAAACACTAGCGTGGACTCAAGGACAAACTGATTAGAATTCAGTGGTCAAAGATTAAAGTCATCGTGACTTTACAAATTCATTTTTGATCAGACTAGTGACACTAGTCCTTGGTACGCACTTTTAATTTAAAACAGTTTTTTCCCCCATTTTATTTTCTGTATCTCTTATTAACTGATTTATTTTTCTAAATTGTAGAAGTCTATCTTCTGATAAAGACCGGCAGAATTACAACTTCGTGACCTGTGCTAAGCAAATACCAGAGAACTAATTAAGTTGGTTATTTTCCACATGCTTCAAAAGACCTGAATGATACTTTGGTCCCATTTTTCTCTGGGCACACATTTACAGTATAAGTAAAAATAAATTTGCATCTACAAATTGTGGTTTGTGTAACAAGTTGAGCTGCAGCAGTCATGTCCTATTTATGAACAGGCGATTGATTTTGACTGAATGGGGTCACACATTTTTCCAGTCACACTAAATTAATTATTATTGGGTTATTTAAGACTTAGATTTTCAAATATCATTTTGACTTGAGTGTTTATTGGCAAATTATTTTGTAGGTGCTTGTCTAGTCAGGAGTTTTTGATCTGTTTATAATGAGTCTGTTAGAGTTTATTAAAAGTTTAACCTGCTCCAGTAACATTTGGGTTTCCTTGTTGAAGTATGTCTGTGAAGGTTCTCAGTCATCCAGGTCATCGTAGTCTTTTATTTACAGCTCCTTAGACTTTCCTTGTTGAAAAGAAATTCACTGCGAGCAGACGGAAACTTAAAATGCTAACACACCCATTCGTAAATTAACAGCCACCTAATTAAAGATATAACTTATTGTTTAAGAGTTTCTAAAATCGTGACGTTTGTCACAAATCGGTTCAGCATCCGGTGCAACAGCCTTTTAATGACATCCAAAGTAAAAATGACGACTGTGGTTGAATTGTTGTGAGTATGTGGTCGACATTTTGACTATGATTACCCAGAGGAACTTATCCAGGGTAACTAGCTAAGAAATTCTCTGTCTTCAGATATTTTTACTGTTTCTTTTAGCAGTTGTTTCAATGACTCAGTGCAGTGAGGGCACATAAGCGTTTGTGTGCAGTGATGCTTCTCATTTGTATTATACTCCTAGTTTGTGACATTGTTTCTGGCAGTCTAAACTTAATTATGGTACCATCTGTTCTTTACATTAAGTTATTTCTAAGTAATAGTACAGTGAGTGGTGCATGCTGATCCCCTCCCTCAGTGTTCACTCCTTGCAGAAGTTCAACCATTGCCAAATCACCAAAAACTCATTTTGATACAGAACTGTGAGTCTGCTAACTTGACAAACTCCTGCCTTCAGTTTAGGTCCTGGTGTAATCAGTAAGGCTACTTGTTGCTATTTCAAAAGCACTGTGTGTCCTCCCACAGAAACGTGCGTGCTGTTTGTAAAAAGTTCAGTAATGCTGTTTGTGTCTGTAAACAATAAATCTTATTTGCATCGGAGTGATTTCCTCTTTTCAACAGGCTGAGCAAATGCATTTGGAAAGGTTTTCAAAAGCAACAAACATGCAGCACATCACTTGATTAAGAACACGGGAGTAAGAAGCACTTGCGTCAGTAGCTGATAATCATGAGTAAAATTTGTGAAACAATGAGCACTTTGTTTTTACGTCCAGCTCATCCCCCGTCCATGTGAGTCAGAGTGGGCAGCAAGCTCAGCACAAAACCCACTGTATCGCTGTGTTTTGCGCTGGGACATTTTTCATATGAAAATGCACATGATTTGAAGATATGCAAATAGTGTGTTTACCACACAATCAAAATATGACTGATGATAACTTCTTTTAGTTTAACAAAAGAGTGATGTTCAAATCATGTCTTCTGATGAAGACAACAGAAAGCTCTTAAAAATGTAATTACTGGACCACAACTTTTTGAAAATGAAATTTACATAAAGAAAGCTACTTTGACCTGCTCACTTATTCACGAGGGGTCCCTGCAGCAGGTACAGAGCTTCTGGAAAATATTCACAACGTCTCACTTGTTCCACATTTTGTCACGTTACAGCCTTATTTTAATTCATAATTCATTTTTCACTTTAAAATTCTGGACACAATATCCCATAATGACAAAGTGAACAAAGACATCCAAGAAAGAGTCTCTATTGTGACGAGTTGGACAGCAACATATCCTTCATTTTTAAGCTGTATCATAAATTTCCACTAAACTTTTACACTGCAAAAACTCAAAATCTTACCAAGTATATTTCTTAGATATTTCTTAGATAAGATATTTCTTTCTCTTATTTCAAGCTAAAATATCTTGTTTCACTGGCAGATTTTTTTCACTCAATACAAGTGAAAAATCTTTAGTTTGTCTCTAGTTTCAAGATTAAATGTCTTGAAACAAGTTCATTTAGCTTACTGAAATGTTGCCCTTTAGCTTTTTGTATCTTATTTTAAGTGTAATGAGATAATTGACTAGAAATAAGACAAATATACTTGGTAAGATTTTGAGTTTTTGCAATGTGTCCATGGTGTACACGGTAAATTCTGCATGAATTCACTTCCTGAGCTTTAGATTTCTCTATATCAGAGCTGGACAGCAGACTACAGACTAAACCTGTATTAAAATATCTCAGGGATTAAAGTTTACGCTGACAGAAAGGACAGTTTCACTGGTCTGGCCCACTTAAGGTCAAAGTGGGCTGTAGTGTGGCCCACAATATAAGGGTAACATCCCTGTGCTAGAATTATAACACACAATAAACAATAGTGGAAAATATATAGTCAATACTGATGGCAGATGGCTTTAGCTAAGGACGGGGGTGCTAAACAAAACTCTGCTTAAGGCTTTAAAACCATAAAACCTTGGACTGGCTCTGCTCTGTGTCATGAGTCCAACTATGTCGACTCACCATGACTCAGCTGTGTCTGTGTCTGAATAAAACAAAAGTCTCACATACAAGATTCAAACTCAGCTTACATGGAGTGGATTTATAAATTATAGTTTAGCCCATCCATATTCATGGATGCACTGTGCAAGGCATGTGCGGAGGGGGGGGGTAAACCTGCCCCTGTCACCTGTCACCGATCTTTGGGACACAGAGGAGAACTTGACCCCTGAGGTGAGTCACTCTAATGTTGAAGACAGCAACACAGCTGTCACAGCTGCAGAGCTTAGTGTGGGGGTTTCAACACAAGCTGCAGAGGCTCCACACACAGACTGTTCAGACTTGATTTGATTTGGAGCTCCAATGTAAAAAAGGAGATAAAACAACTCTGCGAGCAGCTCCTCAAAACTCAAACAAAACTAGAAGAGGAGGTTGCAAAAAGCAAGAACAAAGAGCCCAGTGTGAGTTTGCAGCGCTTAAAGCAAAACTCAGCACCAGTGAGGCTCTTTCTGAGAAAAACATTTTTTGAAAAAAACTTAAAATAAGATTTGGAAAAAACCAAAGCTTCATACCTGGAAATCGAGATGAGACTGAGTTAGTCCCTGAGTGAAACAGGGCATTATAACATCTTACCCATTAAAAAAATTACCATCAACAAACCAAATGAAAAACTGCATTGCCAAAAAATCTGAAGTGTGAAGATTTAATTTGGTCTCATTTAAAGAATATTTAAAAGGTCAAATTACAATAACTTAACAACAGAAATAAATGTTTAGAGCTGGGGTGCTCAATCCCAGTGCTCGAGAGCTACCGTCCTGCAGCTTTTAGATGCATCCTTGTTCCGACACACCTGAATCAAATGAATGGCTTGTTATCAGGCCTTTGCCAAACTTGATGGCATATCAAACCATTTGATTCAGCTGTGTTGGAGCAGGGATGCATCTAAAAGCTGCAGGACGATAGCTCTCGAGGACTGGGATTGAACACCTCTGGTTTAGAGCCTGTGTAAAAAACTTTGTTCTGTGAATGATATCCTCTGTATCTGTGCTGTTGATGCCTTTTGGAAGCATTCCTAATAGAATCTAATATGCATATCCACATAATTATGGATTATTATAATTATGATATTAAAAAAACACACACACTGTATTTTAATTAAAAAAAATTCATTAAGAAACAGATTATATTATAATCATATTTCAAATATGACCAAATGCTGATTTTACAGCAGCAAAACTATTGTATCTCTACAGTTTAAACATTTAATAAGCTTTCTGTGTGTGAATGTAATGTAAAGCGCTTTGGGGTCCTTAGGGACTAAGTAAAGCGCTATACAAATACAAGCCATTTACTATTTACCATGCACAGAGTGGATAGTCAAACATTATTATTATTACTATTATATTATAGCACTGGGAATAAATAATAAGGGATCAGCACCATGATGCAAAATTGTGGCCATAGTATATACAGTATGGAGAAGGTATAAAATGTCACTGTGCATGTGTGTGAGTGTTTTATGTGTATAGACCTTTTAAAATTATTACTCAAGTATAAAAACAATATTAAACACAATTGCAATGTTTTGGTTCTATAACATTTTTCTATCATTACTTCATTATGGATTAGGTGCAAGAGTTGTTAAGTGTAGACAATTAAATAATAGATTAATGCAACAGCAAATTGTGCCTTGTTCTCAGATGGACAGCAAGTGGAGAGTGACAGATCAGATGAGGAGATGAAAAGAGGAAGAGAGGCAAAGAGTGAGTCCCAGGCAGAGCCTAGTTTATTTCCCACAGTTTGTTTTTTTAATCTGTTGCCCTGTGGTTCCAAGCGCTGCCATCGATCTTTGCATTTTATTGTTATCTCTTAATACTTGTTTAATCAGCCACCATCTTTCCCATGAACTTTCTAATGCCTAAAGTCTCAGATCAACACAGCCCTGCCCTCCAGCACTATCAACAGCAGGTGCAGCAGCAAGCCCTAAACACCACCATTGTACCCCACCAGTAAAACATAGGCTACATTTGCTTGCGGTGAGATATTATGATGCGATTCTATATTAGATTCTTGATGAATGTGGGTTGGTGGTATTCAGCCTGATTCTATATGTCCCTCTTTAACATTGAGCACCTGCCCCTTCAAAACATCTCTGCACAGCCCTGCACTGTGCAGAAGTGTAGATGTTATATTTGTAAAAGAGGAAGAACCTGTTAAAGGCAACAAAGCAGCCCGAGCTTAGCCCACAGAGTCACATAGCGTGCAGCAGTTGTTTATCCATAAACCGAAGAACCGGATCAGAGCAACAACATGTAAACGCCCAGTTCACCCCGCCCCATGTGCTCCGCCAGTCCCCCTCTTATAGGCTGCAGAATCCAGCTCACCTCCCGCCTTCGTGCAGAACTGCGCTCCGCTGCAGAAACCACAGTGTCTTTCGGCTCCATTTGCTCTAAGAAAGTGATTCAAAATGCCAATGACACTAGCGTACTGGGATATTCGTGGGGTAAGTGGAGCAACCAGGGACCCGAAGAGCTCCCTGTGTGTCTGTAGCTCCCGGCTGCTTGCAACAGCTGAGCCTCTAAGCTAGAAGCGACAAAAATACCGAGTTCCCGTCTTATCAGGGCAATTTTTCTGTTTTTAAACCTCTATAACTTATAACCTTTAGCGGATAGCGTTAGTGTGTTTAATTTTTAAGGTGTGTAAGTGTGCCTAAGAAGCGTTTGATGCTCGCTAAGTTGTTATGTAACTG
This sequence comes from Hemichromis elongatus, assembly GCA_015108515.1. Taxonomy (NCBI): domain Eukaryota; kingdom Metazoa; phylum Chordata; class Actinopteri; order Cichliformes; family Cichlidae; genus Hemichromis; species Hemichromis elongatus. Next base: position 28,571 of record VUQR01030742.1, read on the forward strand.
CAAAACAGCCGAGCCGGCTCAGCGTGCAGTTACACAAACTTATCTTTGTCAGTGCCGTTTGTAACCTGATAGATGGCGTGTTACACGTTTTGGAGCCGAGATGCTTGTAACATTTGAGGTTGCATTATTCAACGAGTCAGACAGACGAGGCAAAACTAGTGTAGTGTTAGTTATGTGAACCATACGTGTGCACACGGTGCGAGTGCTGCTCGTGTGAGGAGAGTTCAAGTCTCTAAATGGTTTAAACTGTCTGCAAGATCTCATGAGCTTCTGTTCCTCCATTAATCTGGGCTATGAAATTATCTGCACAAAGCCACCGGAGCTTAATCTCACAGCCTCGCTTAAAAAAAAATATCAGTTTTGTTCGCTTTTTTCATAAGGCATGGAAATGTGTGCAGTTTGCATTAGAGAAGGCTTTGCAACCTTTTTGTCTCTTTGTGACCGCTTCACATATTTTTCCTAATCCCGCAGAGCTAAAGCTACGGAAGAGGATAGGGCCACTGAAAAAAGAATTTGGACTTTAATCTCAAAATTCTGAGATTAAAGTCCAAATTCCGAGAAAAAAGTTTCTCAACTCTGTTGTTTGTTTTGTTTTTGTTTTTTCCTAGTGGCCCTAATCCTCTTCCGTATAAAGCTGATGACATTTGATGAGTAAAAGTATAGCTGGCGGCTTAGCTATAAAAGAAGAATTAATTCAAATATTTTACTGCAGGTTCTGATTATTGGAATCATTTTCACGTGTCATGTTTTTATATTTGCATGAGTCTTTCCTGCACCACAAGTGTGAAGTTCAAGAATAGTCTTTTATCTGTGCTACAATTTGGCTCAATCTTGGATCCGTCCAAGTCCATATGCTCCATATAAAGTTACCTCAGGACAGGGGGGTGCAGTATGTTCACCTTTTCAACTAGCAAACATTAGTTCTACAGCCTTACATTACCTATGTATATCTGTAAAACTATGTAAATCACACAACAACAAAAAAAATATTTTATTTTGCTTTAAGCTGGAGAGAGCGTCCAAATTGGTGCTTTGCTCTACATCCTTACAGTATCAGGTATCCATAACACTGCGTTCACTAGTCAAACTTAGGAGGGCTCTGTCAGTGTCTGGTTACAATGTTCGCTGATAGTTCAACACCACCAGAAGTAGTCTGAAGCAACTAATTTGAATGTTAATTATTTACAAAGTTGAGCTGTTAAAGAGGCAGACAGAATAACATAACAGGAATGATACAAATCAGTTGCCCCAGAAAATACTCATCTGAACATGGGCGTGCTTTTGTAATTACCTAAATGGTGCATCAAGCCTTTTTTTCTGTTCTGTGGGCAACTCTAGGTGACACTAACTGATGGCTACTGGTGTGATCATAGAGAAATGTTGAGCCATAATGATCGCTAATTTTGTATTTATTTCTTAAATGTGGCAATGAATTCAGTGAAGTAGGGATCCAATTGCAGATTTAAACCTGGGTGATGTTTTAATACGTGCTGAGAAACGAGCCAAACTAGAGTCTCATGGGCATGTACAAGCATGTGAAGAGTTTCCACAGTGCCAGGTGCAGTCCTACAAAAACAAAGCTTCCCAAGGGTGAATGTCCCAGTAAATTCACCCCGAGGTCAGACCATGCCAGTCTCAGAGAAACTGCAAAAAAACCTAAAAGCTACTCATCTCACTGATTTTGCAGGCCTCAGTGAACATGTAGAATATTAAGTTCATGAGAGTACAAATAGCAAAAGACTGAACAAAGGTGGCTTGTTTGTAAGTGTTGACAAGAGAAAGCCTTTTCTCTCTAAAAGCAACATCACAGCATGGCTTAAATCGTCAAACCACAAGACTTTTGAAATACTTTCAGCCACTAAAACGCGCATGGAAACATTCTTGCCCTGTGCGAAAAACAAAATGTCTGTAAAATTGCCGTCAGATTTATGAAACGTGTACACCGGCCCATTTTGTTTGTGTCACAGAAAATCTGTAAATTACATGAATAAATTCCAATGCATGTCCTTTGCCCACATTCTTATGCAGCCTTTACAGTTCAGAGGTGCTAATGTACATAAAACAAGTCTCTCACCTCTTTTTTTTGGCTTTTTGCAGCTTGCCCAGCCCATCCGCCTCCTGCTGGAGTACACTGGGGAAGAGTATGAGGACAAATACTATGTCTGTGGGGAAGGTAACTTATCATTTCAACCTACTCATTAAGAATAATCGCTTATACTGCTCTCATAATTTGTATTAATCTCTCACAGCTCCAAACTATGACAAGACCTGCTGGACTGATATAAAAAACAAACTTGGACTGGACTTTCCCAATGTAAGAGTTTCTATAGTGCAAATATAAATTTGATTGTGAAGAATACAACCATCAGCTAACATTATTATTGGAATTTACATCTCACTGTAGCTACCTTACTTGCTGGATGGAGACAGGAAGATAACACAGAGCAATGCCATCATGAGATACATTGCTCGCAAGCACAAAATGTGTAAGTACAGTAGCGTGCATTTATCACATGAGCATTTTGTATTATAGTGATGTTGTAAATTAATGTTAAATGAAGATATGTTAAAGTAATGTTAGTGTTTTGTATTATTTATCTCAATCTTGTAAACTCTGACACAGGCGGAGAGACTGAGGATGAAAAGGTTCGAGTGGACATCATTGAGAACCAGTCAATGGACTTTAGAAATGGGTTTGTGAGGATGTGCTACACCAACTTTGTGAGTGTTTTAATTAAAAAAAAAAAATAAAAAAAATCCATCATTAAAAATATTATTTTACTTTCTTAAAACTCCACTAATGCGAGTGTCATGTCGTCTGTGTTTTTGTTTTTTTGTGTGTTTTGTTCCAGGATGAGTTGAAGCCTGATTACCTGAAGACGCTTCCAAATACACTGAAGCAGTTTTCCGATTTCCTCGGAGATCGGAAGTGGTTTGCCGGTGACAAGGTATACCTGTCCATAAATATGAGAGGAGTCGTTCAATTTTTTTTTTCCTTAAAGCTGTGCTTACGATTTAAATTTAATTGACAAATTGAGGCCTTTTTTTTTTTTTCTCCCCTCATTCTAAATTGTGGATGTGACCATAAATTTTGCTCTTAGTCATGCAAAGAACAACTGGTGCATTTTATGCTGTGGTGGCCTATCACTATTAGGCAGGAAGAAGCAGCCTAAATTAAATTCTGGTTCTTAAACTGATTTATAAATAATTGGAGATGAAAGTGAACGTGACAGTAAGTTTGTGGATAGAAAACCAAATTGTTGAACTTTAGTGTCATAGAGTCGAGATGCAGAAATGTCTGTTTCTCTGCAGGTTTAACATTGCCGGTGTCTTATCGTTTGATTTTTAATACAGATTCTGTTACTTCTAACATGCTTATGCAACTTTTCTTCACCACAGATCACTTTTGTAGACTTCATTATGTACGAGCTGTTGGATCAGCACAGGCTCTTCGACTCCAAATGCCTAGGTGACTTCAAGAACCTCACAGACTTTTTAAACCGCTTTGAGGTGAGAACAGTCAAAGTCTTTGCCTTAATGATGTAGTCCATCCTTTGCTTTTCCCTTTCTTTGTGTGGTGTTGAACTCCAGTGTGTTACTTTAATCAATGGCCATTATGTCATTGTAGGCTCTGGAGAAGATTGCTGCATACATGAAGTCACCAAGATTCATGAAGGCTCCGATAAACAACAAGATGGCCAAATTTGGAAACAAGTAGTAAATAACAGTGCCTTTTATGCCTTGGAAAAATCATGAAAAATGTTAATTAATGCAACTGCCAAATTAACATTAAAGTAAAGACTGGAAAAAAAATGTTATTTTGTTCCCTGACTGGTAGATTTGTTGGTGTTTAATTACATAACATGCCATTTGTAAAAGCATTAATTGGTTCAGATTTAGGGCAGAGAGGAGGACTAATTTGTACTGAAACATTTCCAATGAAAGCACTTATTGTTACAATTTAACTTTTTTTGACACATTAAAATGAATTTTGGTCTGACTCTTTCTTTGTTGGTGTTTCAATCTTTCAACGTGATGTCCTGCACGGCAAGATTGCATCAAAATGTATCTAATGTGGTTTAATGCAGCACAAGAGCAGAAAATACATCCAGCTCTTTATTTGATCCATGTACTGTTAACTGAATCCTGGTTTCCAAGGAATGGTGGCTGTTAGGAAGCCCTTTTAAAGGGAGGGAAACTGGGAGAAAAGGCATAAAAAATGTATGGATGAGTTCAGGAGAGGTATAACAACGAGTGTCTATAGCTATTGAAAAAATGTTGGAGGCTCTGTCAAGGTTTGGGGCTGCAACAGCTTCATTTTTCAGCATGAGAATGATCCCAAACACACTGCCAGTGTAGTAAAATTATAACTGGATAGAAGAGCATTCAGTGACACAATCAGTCACAGATCGACCTCCTCAGAGCCCCGACTTCAACAATAGTCTCTATAAAGAACAATACAAAAGGCAGCCAATATTCAAATAAGCGCTCTGAATGTCCTTCAAGAAGGTTGGAAAACGATTCCTGCAGACTAACGAAACTACAAGAATGCTTGTCTTAGAGAGCTCAGGCTATGTTGTGTATTTATGAATGAATGACATTAGAGTCGCACCTTACTCAACTTTAAAAGCGTCCCATTGTGGCAGAGTCCAGTCACAGACTTGATTCAAGCTCTAAAATACTTCCAAGAATTTGATTTTTTCAACATGTTTTATCTTTTTGTGTAAAAATGATTAACTTTGACATTTCTTAAGTATGTTGTGTAACAAATGTTTTACAAAAATATGTCTGTATTTTGTTTATTAAATCCTGCATATTTATCTCAATAAGCAACAAATTTGCAGCCACCAACCTTTTTTTTTTTTTCTAACAATGTCGTCACATTGTTTAAGTGGGATTTAGTTTTAAATTCAAACATCAACATCTCTGCCCAGCTCTCATTACCTCCATGACAAATTACAATTTTTCTCACAAGATCTTTCTTCTTTGTTGAGTCTGGGAACGTGCCTCATTCATTCATGTTCAGCTCTAAGAAATACAAATACCAATGTGTAAGAAGCACAGCAGGTATATAAGTGATGCTGATTTCAGCATCCATGCCAGTTATGAGCGTTAGCATAAAAGTTTAAAAAAAATAAAAATAAGGCCAATGGAGTTTTTATCAATGAAGTGTAAAGTAATGATGGGATACAGCAGGATGTTTTAGTTCAGTGCAAAGCTCTGTTGTTGAGAGAACCTCTGACTTGGTGTCAGAAATTCAGCTCCCAGAGTGCAACTGCTGTTTGGACCAAACTTCAAGATTTCTGCTCACTAAATCCTGAAATCTGATTAAAATGTTCCACTTCCTGTGACGACCTCATACTAAAAGTTTACTTGGGTCTAAATTACTAATAATTGCCCACAGGAATCCAGTTTTAATGCTGCAAATATACATAATATCTTCATCAGTACGCTCATCATCATGGGCTTTTTTTAACAATTAGTTTGTTGATAATATTTTTTTTTTTTACTTCACTACTTGATCCCACACTCAACAGTGGCTGTAGACAGCAAAGAGAAAATAGTCCCTACATTTAACTGCTTGTAACCGATTTAAAAGGGGTTGTGACAAACTGGGTCATGATTTCTGGAAGGGTACTGTTGGAGTTAACTGTTAAGTGTTGCCATTATTTTGCATAGAGGTTTAAACTTGGTTTGAAATGTAGAATCAAAGACAGCCTTTTGTCCTATCTATCTCCTTGTCTGTGGGAAAGAGTACAATGTGAAATTCACGTGAGGGTCTTGAGGTGTGATTCCTCTCCTCTACAGTGGACCATCAAAGGAGGGGCAATATACATGGGGGACAAGAGATCACCCTTCTTTGTTATCACTAGGTACACAGACACACACCTTGCTTTAACCTTTTGTGACCATGTGTAAAGGAAGGTGTGGTTTGTAAAGCTGTGTGTGTCAATAAAGATCGCAGGAGAGCTTTGACTCTTTGGAGTTGGCTTAGAGGCAGGTCGGGAGCTTCGGCTCCTGAACCTGGTTCTGGCTGCTTCCCTTGCGCAAGTAAGAAATGGATCCAGCTGTTTGTCTTCTTCTGTTCATGGGTGAATAATCTCTGTTACCAGCGGGGCCTGCAAGCGGCAGACCCAACAACGTCATTAGCTGTGTCTGGGCCCAAACTGCGCTGCAGGTCGCTAAGTCAAATGATCACTGCAGCATCACTGAGAGTTGAAAAACTGTCTAAATTCTTTTATCTGTAATAAGAAGATCAGTGTTGCTGCTCTACCAGGTGCAACAATTAAGTTT
>VUQR01030743.1:0-12896 GCA_015108515.1 Hemichromis elongatus
ATGACTGCTTCTACTTTTCTCGTCTTTAACTTTTATATTTTTTAAGTTATTCCACTTTTTTCAACAAAAATTTTATCATGTATTTCAATGGGAGGGTCACTTGGGGCTGGGATTGGCTGGTTGCTACAGTGGCTACCCAATCCCAGTGCACATCCTCTGGGATGTGGGCGGGGCTTAGCGCCGGAATTCCTTTGATCTTAAACTCGTTCAGCTATGAGCGTCCACGCTGCAGTTTCTTCAGAAAATGCATTCTCTAGGTTATTTTTATATTTTCCGTACGTTTTTCGCCGTCTATCTCCTCCGACACCGTTTGACATAGAGAGACCGTTCAACCACCGTTAGATTCCTCTTCTTTTGGACATGACTGCTTCCACTTTTCTCGTCTTTAACTTTTATATTTTTTAAGTTATTGCACTTTTTCAACAAAAAATTTACCATGTATTTCAATGGTAGGTCATTCACGGCTTGGGTTGGCTGGTCGCTACAACAGTCAGCCAATCCCAGCGCACGTCCTCCGGGATGTGGGCGGGGCTTAGCGCCGGAATTCTTTTGATCTTAAAATCATTCAGCTTTGAGCATCCATGCTGCAGTTTCTTCAGAAAATGCATTCTCTAGTTACTACAGTTCTGCACACCACTCTTGTTCTTGAAAATCAGCTTCTGTACACTTCTCTGTGTTTAACAATCTGGTCAAAAAGTCCACTGCCCTCTCTCCTGGGCACTTCCAAACATCCATGCGTATGTCATCTGTGGTTACCTTTCCAATCTTCATCCTCTTCTAAGCTGCCCTCCTGTCCTCCTCAGTAATCCTCTGCACGTCCTGATTCACAAACTCTTCCTCTCTCATTTTCTTCATCATCTCCTCAAAGTACTTCTTCCATGATCTCAGCACAGGCCTGTCACTTATTAGTAGATTTCCATCTCAAGTCTTAATCGCCCTAACCTGCTGCAGGTCCTTTACAGCTTCATAACTATGCCCCGCCACTCGATAGAAATCCTTTTCTCCTTCCTTACCGTCCAGCCTCACATACAACTCATTATACGCCTTTTCCTTTGAATTCTCGCTTTTACTTTCTCGCTCCACCAAAGGTAATAACAACTACAAAACCACCATCACCAACAACAATAATAATAACGAGGAATAATAAGGAAAGAATAAATTTAATAACATTGTAATAAACCCAGTAAAAGTAGTGTAATTAAACCACCCTTTCACTGTAAACATGTAAAAATTCGTCAGATATTGATAGGTCATTTATCCGATGGTGCAGTCTTTTAAACAAAAACACTGTAAAAACACAGAAGAAGAATTGATAGGGTACGTCACAATTACTTAACTTTATTTCCACCAATAAAAAGCTGTTGGGGGCGTGACTGTTCCGCTCTATATACTTGTGGATGCCGGCGTTTATGAGTCATCACCGCTCGGACAGACAACGTGTTTCGACTTGTTACTTAGCAGCCTCGCAGTTTGTCCGATTTATTAGGAACCAAGAATTTCTCTCTCATTGCCCGACAGGATTGAGATGTTACATTTTAGGTCCTTGACAGTGCTGAAGGAGTTGTTTGAAGCCACCCTCAAGCGTCCCTTTCCCGTCTACAGAGAGAAGACCAGGTTGCCGACCAGCTCCCGCTGCTTCTGCTGCCTCGGCGCCGCCTCCGTTGATGCCAGAGCCGCATCTGCTCCCCTGAAGCTCCTCAATGCCGTCGCGCACCGCCTGGCTCTCCGCACCGCGCCCCGCGTCGCCTCTCTCCGCGCCTACTGCGTGAAAACCGAAGCCGAGGAGGTGGAGGAGCAGCTGAAGAAGGATGGAGCCGGCGACAAGTAGGTTTCAGTAAAATCCTTCTAGAAGATCTCCGGGTTGCCCGCTGCCATGACGTCACGTCGCAGCTGGCGCGAGCGGATGCTACCGCGAAAACCGTTTAATGACCGCATAAAACGTCGCTTTAGTTAATATTGAAATGTTTTATTTATTTAAAATATGCTTCTTACAGGTCTAATTCCCTCATGTAAGACATTTTAAATGTATGTAAATAAATAAAAGTAAGCTAGCTTATAGCCTGTGTGTGACATCAGCGGCGCTCGGGCCATGTGCGACGTGTTCGCTCCGCCGGCTTCGTTAAAGGTGGCGATAAAAGTGTTCACGTCTTATATAATACCCCACGTCAGGGCATCTTACCGGGGTTTTTAGTTGGCCACAGTGACCTGTAGGTGCTGTCCTGTTGGCTGTCTGCCCCCCAGGAGACAACACTCAGCGTGGGGCAACATTTGGGAAAGTGAAACAGCAGCAGGCCGTAAAGTAGAGGGTAAAAAGGTCTACACCGAGGCTTCAGGAGACCAGATTCAACTTCTCACTGCTTTGCGATCATCCACATACACGTGTTTTTATTTTACCTTTGCTCATTGTGGCAATTAGTGCTGCTCTGCTGGGGAGGAAGCAGATCAGCTTCTAGTTGTTTCTACCGTGACCTTCACTGGGGAGGCTGCAGGTCACATCTGGAGGGTTGCTGCTGAACTTAACATACTCAATCAGCTCAACTTCCTAGAGGCCAGTTTTAGTGGACTATACCAGTAAAAATAAAGCGCAGAAATATTTAAAAAATTAGATGAGCATTACGACTTAAGATTGCTATGATTCTAAAAGGGCACAAAACCTTCACTTCTGAGTATTGTTGGAATGAAGAAAAGGTCATTTTACTATTTTTAAGATTAGAAATACTGTAAATTTTCAACATATTTCAGCTCAAACAAAGTAAAAAAGAAATATTTTCTTTAAAATTTGGAATTATTAATGATGTCTCTGCAGTTTTCACTAGTTTGGACTTCCTTGTGTTGCCATGTGTTTGACCTTGCAAAAAAACAATACAATTTCCATGCAGGAATCTTTGGTGTCTTGTGGAAGTTCACAAGTTTTTCCACTAAGTAGCACCTCTGCAGCTGTCATCATATAAAAAAAAAGGCAATTCTAATGATTGAGTCTTTTTTGGGGGGGGGGTTAAATCCACATCTGTGACAGCCTCCGACTGCCTGCCTGCAGCCAAGTTGTTCCCTTTGCAGTGAGCTGGAAAAAAATCATGAGATATTTCTTGACCTCGAAATGAAGACTCACACGGACGGGGCGGCGTCACCGCAGAGATGTACGACATTGGTTTTTGCTCTGCTAATGCACATTTTGCACTCCCAAGACACTCTTCTCATAATCCCTCAGGGTCAGCAGGTTTTCTGTCTGAAATAATGAAGCTTAATGGAAGCGACACAACATACAGTTAATTGCTCCGGCTTGTAGTCTTGTTTCTCTGTGCTTTAGGTGAGAGCACATGTTAGATACAGGTTAATTGAGGGGTTTCCTGCAGTAGCTGGTCAAACTGAGGCGTCATCACATGAAGAGTGGCTGAGATGTGGATATTTTTAGACTGGATGGCTGTGTATGACGGGAACTATCTCAGTATTTTCTATGACATCAAGTGTGATATGTGTATTAAAACAAAGCAAAAAAAAAAGATAATTGATGAGCAGTATTCTGATGTTTTCACAGTATATCACAGTAGTACTGCTTGACTTAGACATTGCATATGAAACAATCATTATATACAGTCATTTATTATTTAGCATGGGTGCTTTCACACCAAAGGTGAAGGAGGGTTCTCCTCCTGTTTTTTTTGCATGAATACAGCAGTGTTGCATACCCACAAATATTCAGCCAGTGAGCCAAGGAGCAAAAGCTGGAGTCAGGTTGCAGTTGCACATCTTTACAAGTCCTGAGATTGCACACTTTTCTCTGAAACCTCTTTTATTCCTCTCAATAGAAAGTTTAAATCGAACCTGTCTGCTCCACCAGTCCTTAGGCTGCATCCCTAAGCCCCGTGCATAGTGAGAGTTCAGCCGAGAAACAAAACAAGTCAGACTGTCTAAAAGAAGATGGCCAAAAGCCTGATCAGGGCCAGTAGTTGCAGAAGCTTCACATGATGGCAGCATCCACGGTAAACAATAGGTTAAATATTAATTGGATTTACCAGAGGTCTGGTTAGGTGTTAGTCTGGTTTTTGATGTTGGCAGATATGCGAGCGCTATTGTGTATCTACTGTTGTGCCGACATTGCTAAAGCACTCCCGATGAAGCAGTGCACAGAAAGAAGACTACTCTTCAGTTCTTGTTTCCAGGAAACTCTGAAAATGTTTTGCATGCACTGCTGAGCAGTCATCCAATTGCAGATGGACTGAGCCATCTGCTCATGAGGATTTTTACAGGCACAAATGCAGACAAACTGGGTATTCGAGGCAGTATTCAGCCCTTACCCATCTACAGGTTAAACACCGTCTGGTAGATTTACTTATTTAGTTCAGCTCATGTTTGCTGCTGACAACTGTAAGATTCAAGCATTTAAACCACCCGACTCTGTGAAACGGGACTTGTTCATTCAGTCATCTGTGGACCAGTGGAAGGATTTGAATAGGGCTTGACTTTGCTGTCAGTTTTTCTGCTTCAGTTAGCTTTGAGTAAAGTAAAGGTTCAGCCTTTATCTGCTTCCTGCTGCTTTAAACTACAAGGTGAACCTGAAGTACTTGGAAATGTGTATGAACACCTACTTCTGGTGGTTGCGATCCAAACAAACCCCAGAGTCCTGCATGTGCAGCTAGCGCTGCAGTTCATATAATGTCCACTTGAGGCTTCAGCAGTAAGTTTATCCCAACAGACTCCCAATGTTAAAGTGTTTACAGCAGAAATAAACACAATTACACCTTGATAAAGAAAAGGTTTTGCTCTCTGTGGATGTTACTATTTAATACACACCACCAAAACAATGTAAATCTGCACGAGAGAGAGTGAAATATGATACAACCAGAATTATAAACTCACAATCTAAGATGACTTAAAACATCCTGAATCAGGTTTAGGTAGAAATAACTGCCTCCTTCTTTACTGATTAGTAGTATTAATTATACCAGCTCTTAAAGACAAAGCTAATCAGAGAGTGTTTCTCTTTAGAATGCTGAGGCTTGTGCCAGTTATGTTAGCTTGATTGAAAGCATGCTTATATTCAATTTTCAGTCTGATATGGTAACCTGATTGTAGGAATTAAGAACAAAATGAACAGTATTGATAGAGCTGCTGGAAGAATTAAACTTCATTGGATAAGCTGTGTTGTAAGGCTGTTTTAAGGAAAGCCCGGTCTATTGTTGCTGACCATGAACACCTTCTTCATTCTGACTTCCCCTCTTGATAATGATTCAGGACGCCATTAGGTAGTAAAGAGGTCTATAAGGGATCATTTATGCCAAACGCAATCAGAATACTGAATAATTAGATGCTGGTATGTATATTGATCTATTGAAGCACCATTGTGGCAGCCAGACCGCTAATGTTGAAACTCCAAAAACCAATTAGCGGCATAACAGTGGCTAGATCCACGCTGATATGCAGTCTGTGGTCACATCCTGTTTAAGCCTCTTCTTTGATGATGCGCTGGCTAGATGACTTGAGAGTCCCAAGTGGAGATTTATTAGCTTTGATAAATGAATGAATTCAAAAGCTAAATGGGCCTCATCGTGACTAATGAACATACCCTGATGTGTGGAGTTTAATTACACGAAGGCACCCTAGTGTTTTCTGCCAGCTCGGCTAAAAATGACACCATGTGGCTGCTACACGTTTCAAAGCAGAAAGAGATCAGTGCGAATGCCGCCTCCACAGAATCTGAATGATTGCGAGAAACACATCAGAGGGCAGGTTGTGCTTAAGAGTGTCTCAGATTAGCACATGTCAGAGTGGAGACTTTATCTTAGGTGTATATCGCACACAAGCACACCTGCAAGCGAGTTTCCTTTCGACTGTGTGCTCTTATCGTTGCGCATACAGAGGCAGATGTCGGGTCAATAAATCTCTCTTGAATCATGCATGCCCGACTGACGGCATTTCAGTCGATCTGGGTGCGTTTGCACACGTTTGTCTGCTGTTACCTCGGCTGAATGTGGAGTGTTTACTCTGTGGGGAGCAGGAGGAGACGAGAGGAAGGCAGGGAGGAGCGCAGGGTGAATCCTGGGATTTTAAATGGTGATGTGGCTGTTGGCAGAGCTAAATCTAGTCTGTGCAGTGCAAAGTTTTGGTGGCTCATTTATTTATTTCCAGGTTAAATTTGTCGGTGTCTTAAAAAAAAAATCCAGATGTTTGAACGCTTCTCTGTGCCGAGCTAAATTTTCTCCTCTGCTGCGGTGTCATCCTGGCGTGTGAACGAGCCACAGTGTTGGTTTTATTAATCCAAGAGCCTCCGAGGCTGGACAAGACCAAAGACGGGAGAATTCCTGGAATTTAGGTCTGATCCAGACACAACCACCAAACCTGTGTGCAGCTGTCACGTAGTTTGGGGGTTTATGTAATTATAGGTTGTTCTGTTGCAACTTTATTTAAGTGAGGACGGTGTACACTGTTTAATACATACACTCAGTTCCATGATTAGGGAAAGAGTATAAATGTGGACGAACTTATGCTTGAAGGCTTTCATAGACGCTCTTCTGCAGATCTTGGTTGTTACGAAGCAGTGTGGCCATTTTGGCATTAGTCCTGCTGTCTGAAAGCACCTGTAGTCTTCCTCTAAAATCACTAAAGTTGTGTTCTTAACCCTTTAATGCCCAAGTATCAAATAGGGGCTGCATGGACTTCTTTTGTAATTACAAAATAATTCACATCTTTCTGGCTCCATTGCAGAGTAATGGTGATGTGAAGTGCACATAATAAGATCTAGGCTGAGCAGATTTTTCTGTCTGTGTTTAGACACGGTGCCTCAAGAGTGCTTTGTGTTACCATGATGTACCAAATATTCCTTTGATGCTTGTCTTCTCTTTCTTCCAAAACCGTTTAAACGTTGTCTCTGCTAACAGGATAGACTCAATAATGTGGCATTTTATAAAGAGTAAAGCCTTAACAAACACACACCTTTTGTCGCTAACGCTCGGCCTGCTTATTTCTATTAGATCCCTCACTGATGTGTTAATGGCTGTATCAACAGGCAAAGATAAGCTCTGTGTTTACACGGGCTTGAAAAGTGAGAATAGCGTGTAGTGTGGTTTGTGTTAAAGGGCAATTCTGCTGTGTGTCAACAACCCCTAGAGGCTGTAGTTACTATAAATAAGAGCTCATGTGTAAAGTGCTTTTAGGCGAGGATACTGCTTTTGGGACTTTATCATTGCCTCATTTCTGTCTTTTCTTTATATCCCAGGAGAAGAAACGCAGGGATTCTCCCAAGTTTGGAGGATTTGCTTTTCTACACAGTGGCCGAAGGTCAAGAGACGATTCCTGCTCACAAATTTCTCACAGTAAGTCCTTCGTGTTCAGCTTGGTCACATACATTCAGAGTTATATTATAGTGCAATTGGGTGTTAAGAGACATGTTAGTTAATTGAAATAAATTAACAAAAACATAAAAACTAGAAACCTGCTCTAAACTGAAAGTTTTCAAATATAGTATTCATGTGAATACTTCATCCAAACTGTTTTAACTTTTTTAAAAATGTGAAAATATCCTCCAAAAACATTAAAATAACTTCTTTAATTTATTTTAGGCACTGAAAGCCACAGGGCTTCGTTCCGGAGATCCCCGACTAAAGGAGTGCATGGAAACCCTGAAGGAAACTTTAAAGAAGACTTCAGATGGCGTTACACTGGACAGGCATCTTTTCAAGAAGTAAGGCTGCTTGTGGTGTCTTGTTGTGATGGTATTTATTTTTTATCGCCACCTTTTTTTTTCATTTTTCCCAGGGGCCAGCCTCAAAAAGCATTTAGCACATATTGATGGTCATGTATTATTAATAAGTAAATTCAAGCGTTTGAATTTCCTTATTACATGACTAAAATATATATTAATCTAGTGGGAAATAGGTAGATGTTTGTTCAGAATTAGCTCAACTTTTCATTCACGAGGGCTGCTCGATCAGTTATTTAACGCTATCGGTTACTCGCTTTAAAACAATTTTTCTTCTTTTATTAAACTGGATTTTCTTGAAAGTAACCAGTTGAACAATAATTTGCTGCAATGAGTGTAGATCTGCAAGCCTTTCTTTCATCGTAGCGAGAGCCAAGATTACGTCGCCCCGGGCTTTCAGGGATTTTCTTCATGCTTATAGGCAGCAGTAGTAAAACGGGCGTTTTTTTGTTCTCATTCTCGAGCGAGCTACTGTCACCGATGGCATATTACCTAATTCAAAGTGTGAAACTATTGAAACAAGCCACCAGGAGCAGCAATAGGAGTGACACAGCACAAGTAAAATGTGAGCACAAAAGTGGCGCAGCCAGTGTATAAAAAATAACTGTTTAACAATAACTAAAAGAACTTAACCCTGCAGCTCGCCAGGCGTTGTCACCTAATGAAAGTGAAATATTTTCTACCAAGGACAGTTTATCTTGTGTTGAGCTTTTTAAACGTAGTCGTTTTTTTTTGGATATTGTACTCATAAATATACACAGATGTGCATTAATGTGTAAATTATGTCTTCCGTCAAATTGATGTGTTTTCATGAACTTATATTTAGGAGTTGATTTGTGGTTTGTGGAAGCCGCCACGTTCCTCCGCCATATTTCAGTACTGTGGCATCGCCCTTTCTGACAAATCGCGTTTCGCGTATGTGGCTAGAAACTACAGGCAAAGGAGGAGGAGAGAGGTCATGTGCTCGTATGACTTTTAAATTATTGTCTGAATCTTAAGACTCAACATATGAAGGTGTTGTCGGGGAAAGGGTTCCCTTTACCCAAGAAACAAAAGCACAAAGGTAAGCGGTAACACCACCTGCATCTTAAAAAAATGTTGTCCTCTTCCTCCTCACCTTAAAAACTCATCTCCTGAAGTTACGTCACTAACACACAAAATGCGCGATGTATGGAACGGACCTCGTTTGCAAGATTTGGCGGTTTGACTCAAACATAATTGTCAGTTAAAATGATCCATCCCAGCTGGCGTCGCTGCTTAGCTTTGGTTTTCTCCTTCATGGTTTTACAGTGTGTGAAATCTTTCATTCATCAGTGTGTGCGCTCATGTTGGATCAGGCTCCTTCCAGGACAAAACGAGCTGCTGATCAAACTGTTGTGATGAAGCTTCTTCATCAAACACGTCACAAAAAGTTTGTCAGACTTCAGGGTTGCAAACTTTACCTCCAGTTGCATGCAGTCCCGATGTTTTAGCATGCTTTCTGTGATTTATTTATCAGGTGTGTCCAGAGCAACATTGTCCTGCTCACTCAGGCGTTCCGCAAGAAGTTCGTCATCCCAGACTTCCAGTCCTTCACCTCCCATATTGATGAGCTGTATGAGAATGCCAAAAATCTCACTGGAGGGCAGGTGTGTCCTTAGATCCATGACTTTTTCTTTCTCTCTGCATCATGGTTATCATTTAGCCATTACCATCAGACTCTTCTCAGGTGCAGTCGAAAGTTTGGATCAGTCGAGCCTCGGAGGGAAAAATCTGCCCTTGGACGAGTTAAAGGGATCTTTCAGGCCCCTGTGAGCTAGCTGTCACTTTCGCAAAAGAGTGCAAGATTTTCACTGGCAGCACATTTCTGTTTGAGCCTTCTGTTTGGCGCTCGCACTGAAAACATTCAGGCATTCAAAACAAAGTCAGCAAAGTCGTAAAAAGGATAATTATTAGCTAATATTCCTAAATGAAATGGATAACTAACAATCTAAGAGAGGGCTGTTTACTCCAGCAGGAAGGGTTGTAGGAGGGAGGATGTTTGACCTGTCATACTAAAAAAAAAATTTAAAAAGCAGAGTCGGAATTAGTGGCTGTGTTTAGTTGGTTTGTAAACATCCATCTATCCGAAATACAGACTCAGCCCTGTTATAGTGGTAGATAAGATGGAACTGTTTTTAAAAAGGGTGTTGTTAGCCTGAATAATAAGCACGTAGGAAGTGAGCCGCTGAAGATAAACTAGCATGTTGTCCTAATTTAACTTATTTCAAATGTACGAGGGTGGATTCTTCCTTATGAGGTATGGGTTTGACCCCTTTTCAGTGTTAGTGTTGTGTATTATCAGCTGTGTGTGTGTGCTGAATCCTGAGCCTCGGCAGACGTCAGCAGTGTAAGGTGACCTGCCTCCTCTCTCACCTGCCTGCCCTCTCTTTCAGGTTGCAGACTACATTCCTCAGCTTGCCAAGTTCAGCCCTGACCTGTGGGCGGTCTCTCTGTGCACGGTGGACGGGCAGAGGTGAGATGCTGGAAGCGCATTAATATTTAATGTTTGCTTGATGGTTCTCGCACACTGTTGCTGTGTGAAACCGCCGTGTCAGCTATATGCTGGTTAAAAAATAGTAAAATAATGTTCCAGGAGTGAAGTGAGGAATGCTAACAGGACAGTTTTTAAGCACTTAATTGGATAACATTTAACTCATTTACTGTTTTTTTTTTGTTCTTTATTAAAACCTCAGTCAACCTGGTTAATGGTCCTGAGACGCTGCTGTGTTTTACTCTTTCATGTTCATCTTATATTAAGATTTTTTAAGACCCAAAAAAAGAAGAAAAAAAAAGAAGTTTCCACAGCCGATCGGTAAATCCTAACGGCTGTTTGATTGGATTTAGCTGTTGATATGCGGTCCTGCCATCAGTCGTGGTCACAAGCTGTACGTGGTGACTGAATGAATGAGGTCAAGGATGCAAACAGCAGAAATTGTAACACTGATTCAGAAATCATACTGGGAGAGAACTAGTTGTTAGAGTTAGTGGCACAACACTAAAGAATTCGGATGGCGTTACCTTTGACGTAGTTGCTTTGTAGACAGGGACTAGGCCTGTGACGGTGATTTAAACGCCAGTAAGTTGGAGTCAAGTTGGAGTTTCATGCAAACTGTTTTGTAATAAAATGGCATTTAACTTTAAATCAATGAAAATCAAAATCTGTTGCTGCTGCAGAAGTCAGAAATTAACATTATTTATTTACATTTAGATTCCAGCCAGAACCTCAAAGATCCGAAACAGAATTTCTTCCACAAATAGCGACGTAGCTGCTGCAAGAGAGCGAATTAACTGCAGAATGACACTAAATGCTCTTACACAGGAACGTAACCAGAATACTCTGAATGCTCCGAAGAGATGCAGACGAGTTGAGCTCATCGGCACAGACTGATTCAGATTAATTGCAACTTGTTGGTAATCTGCGTTTATAAATTCAATAGCAGTTATTTGCAAGTCTTTACCAGTCTGTCAGAGAATAGCTGCTAGGAGTCAAGTTGCCTCCCAGCAGGCGACCTGTGCAATCACCTTTATGCTCAAACACGGTCACCCAGAGGTTGACTCTGTTGGACAATTAATCTCCAGTTGACACCGCTCCCTGCAGCAGGTCATTGACAGCAGAAATAAATCAGTACGGTCACTGGGCAACCGCTTAAAAAGAAATTAAGGCGTTATATTACGTTAGACATTATATTACCTTTTTTAGTGCAGTAATCTTTGTGAAGGTCAGTGTTTATATTTTAGAGAAAATGTTGCGTAACCATTTTATTTTTTTTAATTATTGTAGGGGGGTCCTGGATCAAACTGGTTAAAACTGTTGATTTTATCCCACTTGTATTTCCCAGAAAAGACAAAACCTGTGCAAAGAAATAACCATTTCTCAGTAACTATGTCAGGAGGCGTTACGATCAACCTGTTTTCTGATTAGTGGTTGTAAACTTTCATAAAAGTTTGTTTGTGGAATGAAAGACGGTCGTAAAGATAACTTCTTTTTTTTTTACACAGTGTTACTTCAGTTTATAGTGACTTTCCTACAAATTGTGAAACACTCACTGTTTTCACGTGTCTGTTCTGGCTCCTTCTCGTCTCTAATCATTGGACCTGCAGCCCGCGGCCTGCTCTGATAACGTCCTATCTTGTATGTTTTTGTTGCAGACATACAGTGGGAGACACTAAGGTCCCCTTCTGCCTTCAGTCTTGTGTGAAGCCTCTGAAGTATGCTGTCGCAGTTCACGACCACAGCACGGAGTACGTGCACAGTTTCATCGGGAAGGAGCCCAGCGGCCTCCGCTTCAACAAGCTCTTCCTGAATGAAGATGGTGAGTTGTCTTGGCCTTTTTATTAAACCTTGTCCTCCAAGTAAAGCGATGAAAAGCCACTGCTGGGTACAGGAAGTTGGTGGAATACTTAAGATGTGATGCGAGGGTCAAGTGTTCTTAAATCACAATGAGTCAGAAACCCAGCGATGCAGACCCCTCGCCTTGCCCCATATCTTGGCACACTACCTTTTTGTAGGGTTAAAAACATGCAGGCCTACGTTGACCCCTTAAATAGGTTCATTTATATTTAGATCAAGTTTGTTAACAAGTCTGTGTTAGGTTTTTTTTCTTCTTTTTTTTTTTTACATGTTAAAAAATGCTGAAAAAGTCAACAAAAGGGGATGTGTGGTGCTTTTGTGTGTAGGTGTGTAGAAAAACAGTTCAGTTTATTAAACCTTAGTCACATGGTTATTAAAATGGTCTGTATATGTATAGCGCTTTACTACATTCAGTCATTCACACACTGGTGATGGCAAGCTATGTTGTAGCCACAGCTGCCCTGGGGCGCATTGACAGAGGCGAGGCTGCCGGACACTGGCGCCAGCGGGCCCTCTCACCACCACCAGTCAGAGACTGTCGGAGCCAGGGCTCGAACTGGCAACCTTCCGATTACAAGACGAACTGCCAACTCTTGAGCCACGATCGCATTGGGCAGAGCGAGCGTGAGAGCTGTGAGTGAGTCAGATGCATTGTAGGAGAGCACATGGTTGGGTTGTTCAAAAATGGGCATTTTGAAAGGAAATGCCAGAATCCCCAGGCTGAGGCTCACGCTGCAGACATGTCACGGTCACATCCTGTGTTCACCAGCTTTCTGCCGGGGCAGCTGTAAAGGGGGGGGGGGGGGGGGGGGCAGAGGGGGAAAAAAG
>VUQR01030747.1:0-32500 GCA_015108515.1 Hemichromis elongatus
TTCTGGCCGCCTGTGCCTCAATTTTATTCTACAACTTAGACATTCACATTACTCATACTCTCATTACACATACACTTAGGTCCTTGGGGGAGGGCACGCTACACGGCACCCAGAGGACGATCTGGGTACACCAACTTCATCCCGCTGCCTGTTTAACTCCACTGAGCTGAAGGACATTGAGAACATCAGATCTTACTAATACAACGAGATTGAGTTGGTCAGGTTTGAAAGCAGTGTGGGGAAGTTTGTTGGATACACTGAGTACGGTGTGAAGGAGGCAGAGATGTGGAACAAAGATCCTGGACAGCTCGCTTTTATGAGAGCTCAGAATGAGACGTACTGCAAACTCAACATTGACCGCTGGCACCAAAGTGTTCTGACAAAATCAGGTGAGTCAGCATTTCTGTCACATCATCATATAAACCTCATCACACTGATGTCATCGTCATCAACACCACTCCTAACTGGAGTCTCTGCACACAGTTTACAGTTAACACTACTGAAGGATTCATCTGACACATTTAGTTAAAGCTACATGATCTCTGGAGTTCTGCCCCACATTAAAGAGTCGGCCTATCTGACACCGTCTCTGTCATGTTAAAGTTATGTGAACATACAAGCATGCTTTAATTTACTACAAAATGTACCCAAACTAGTAACTGTTGTTGTATTCCAGTAAGACCATCGGTCACAATTCACTCCAAGACGCCCTCTGGTAATCACCATCCTGCCATGTTGGTCTGCAGCGTCTATGACTTCTACCCTAAACAGATCAAAGTGAGCTGGTTGAGAAAAGGACAGGAAGTCACCGCTGACATCACTTCAACTGATTATCTGGCAAATGGTAATTGGCTCTACCAGGGCCACTCCCACTTTGAGTACACACCCAGGTGAGTCCAGGTCAAGTATGGCACCAGGACTTGTTGATTCTAATCTATTCTTATTATTATTTTTCAACGTCTTCCATCACCTGGTCAGTTTGTCCCTGAGGTTGCAGAGCTTCAAGATCAGAATTCTTTTCCTTCATGACCAACAAATGCCTTTCATTTACATTTTTTCCATAAAAGGAGTTTAGCTAATGAAACCTATTCCCTCTTCTTCTTCTTCTTCATTCCTGAAGCAACTAAATCCTAAATGTTCCCATTTCTGCAGAGCCGAACGCTTCAACAGGAATTATCTGAAAATTCAGCAGAGCGAAAAGAGAGATGGTTTTTAACAAAGGCAGTTACAGTCCTGCTATGAATATTCCCTAATTTACCTGTCCATGTGTTTTTGTAACATGTCCGTGATATAAAGTTTGTGGCAGATGATCATGTAACAGTCAGCTGGTTGTATGGACACAAATCAGATTAATCGGATATGTTTATAAATAATAATAATAATGATAACTAGTAAATGGACCAAGGTCCAGATTCAGGATCTGGCTCAGTTCTGTCAGCTGTCAGTGAGAGTGAGTGATGCTGGTTTGTGTTAAAGGTCTGGAGAGAATATCTCCTGTGTGGTGGAGCACTCCAGCCTGGAGAAACCTCTGGTTATTGACTGGGGTCAATACATCTCTGTATCTACACACCTGTACACCTGCCTGTGAGTCTGTCCACCTGTGTGACTCTCACCCATGTGTCCTCAGTCCCGTCCATGCCAAAATCCATGAAAATGATCATTGGAGCCTTGGGTCTGGTCTTTTTGCTGGCCCGAGCCATCTACGTTAAAGGGAGTCAAGGTGAGTTCCTGATGTCTAACAGCACTTTAGAGGTGACGTGTAATTTTGACTTTGCAGCAGGATCATTTAAACCCTAACCACCCTAACTTTAGAAATGATGGAGCACAACATGCCTCATACAGAGGTACGAGGACCTTTTCAAATTGTGCATGTGGTGAATTCCCACATAAATCAGGCTAAAGATCCTTTACATACAGAAGAAACTAATATTTATGCTGTTATTCTATTAGATCCTGATAAAATAATTCAAATATAGCTACTGAATAATCTGTGGTTCTGTCACCTGCTACAAAGACACCAGTAAAATGAATTTCCAGCTTTTCAATCTAGAAAATCTGCAGAAAGAGTTGCCATGACGTCCAGAAGCTGGAGGCAGAATCAGGGTAACTTCAGTTAAGGGATGGTTGGATCGTTGGGTTTCTTTTTGTAAACACAGTTTTCAAGTGTGTGAAGCATGAGTCATCACTCTGTAACCTGATTCCCTCATTCTTTGATCCTGCAGCTCAGAGCTGGAGGAAACTTCAGAAAGAGATGTTCTACAAACTCGACCCTGAGCTCTACACAACTGTTTCATATACGTCAGAGTGTCACACACACACAACCCACTAGCAGTCTGAGAATCAAAGAGAAGTCATTAATAATTTCAAAAACTGTGATTTTTACTCAGGAGTGAAAATCTATTAAGTTTTTTTTTTTAGATGTCAACAAGAATAAAGATGTAAGCTGTAAGAATAAAATGTTTAGTTGAAAAGTCGTGTAAATGTCTTTGTCTATCAGGTTTCTGACTTAAGAAATCAAGTATCAAGTGTTGCATATCTGTTTTTCTGCCATTTCTTCAATAAATATTAGACAGGAAAATGTTTGACTGTCTCCCAAATCTAAAACCTGAGCTGGTCTCTATGAGGGAAAACAAAACCAAATGGCAAACAGAGACCGTGCAGAGGCTCAAAGCTTTACTTTAACTTGCTAGAGGAGTAACAGCATGCAGAAACCTGAACTGCGGTTGTCTCTCTTTATACACTTACCCACTCCCCGTGGTGACACACAATACGGAATAGATGTTTAAACATTGGTTTTCAACATGTCCACGTTACACACCGGCATATGCTTCAGCGTCATTGGAGATATGTTCATCAGTCAGGCGGTGACACATGTAATTGGTCATGCTAAGAACTGCGCTGGGGGACACTTAAGTACGTGTATTAGCCTAACTATTAGCCTAAAAATCCGCCATCAGTGTTATATGAATAATGATAAAACACACCTAGCATGTTTTGTGTTCCTGCATCTGGGTTACTGAAGTTGCATCTGTATTGTCTCCCCAGAAACACTTCCCTTGTGCTTTTGGAAATCTGTTTGTTCCTATTTTTGTTTCCTTTTTCCTATTTCCATTGTGTTTTATAGGCTTTTGCAGCATTTTTCTTATTGCTGGTGTTTTCTTAAGTTGCAGTCCCTTTGGCCTTTTATAAGAGCATCTACTTGAGTTTCTAGGGCTGACACCATGACTGAAGCATTAATAAATGGTAGAACTTTTACTAACTCTCATCGAACCAAAGACTCAGGGGAATTTTCCATTCTTCTGCTCTTAGTTCTGTCAGGCACTTTTTGTTTACATCCTCCACAGCCCATCTGTGTCCTACAACGATGAAATCTCAGGGCGGTCCAGTCTCCTTTCTACCTTCTTTTTTCTTTTTAACCTATGTTCCAGTGATGATTCCCCATGATGGTCATCATCCTGCCACGTTGGCCTGCTCTTACATCGCTTCTGCGAAAGCAATGGCAGCAGCTGATTGGCTTAAGAAGACTGGAGCCCAGCTCTGAGTGCAGGTACAAATGACACAAAGGCAGATATTTTGATAAAGACATAATCTGGGTTCAGGTCGGTTTCATTTGTACTGTGTTTGTTTAAATATATCATCAGTTTTTAGTTTTATCTACACTATAGCATATACGGTTAAGAAGATATCATTTAGATTTTTGATTTCCTGTATGAATTACAGTTTACATCAGGCTCAGTGTCAGGATTGTGGTGTAAATGACTTGTTCAGGACATTTACTTACCAAAGTTCATGTTTTAATAAAACTGCTTCTGTTTACTAGCATTGGGCACATTCACAATGCATAAGTGTAACGATACTTTTATTTAAGTTTAAAACTACATCCAGAGCTGTTCTAACGATGAGCCATCTCCTTGTTTTCTCTGTCTGTGCTCCAGGACTGATGCTGGCTCCCAGTAGCTGATCCTGATTGTGGACCTGGACCTGATTCTGCTTCTGTGTGTCAGCAGCTGCTGGGAGCTCTGTGTTTGATCAAGGCTGAATGTGGACTGTGGTGTGTCTGCTGGAGCCATCGTGTGTGTGTGCAGAGTGTTTACACCTGTCAGCAGGAACGGCTCAGGCCCAACCAGGTGAGCTGCTTCCTGATGGACCTGAGCTTGAGGACAGCCAGGTGTGTGCTGGGAAACTGAGTGTCTCATCGCTTTGTTTGGCTGTAAGGCTGGAGGAGGCGGAGCTATGTGGGTGTTTGTGTGTGTGGGACTTTCCAGTGTTACACACACACACACACGAGTAGAGATGAACCCAGACTCTGAGGCTCACACTGTCTGCTGTTTGTTGAATTTTTACTTTCTCATTCTTCTCTCAATAAATCCATTTCCACAGTCATGTGATCGGTTTCTTCTTTCAAACCCTGTAAAATGACAGAGAGCTGTTTTGGCTCTGCAGTGTGGACATGTGTTTACTTTGCTGTTAATAAAGTTAAGCAGATCAAACAGACAGCACACACTGACCTCTGAACCCTGTGAGCAGCCAATCACAGCAGGCCGAGGAGTAAAATAAAAAAATCCCGAGCTCATCCTGACCCTGTCGTAGGATTCATGATGGAGCTTTAGATCCTGACCTGAGAGCAGCCGGAGTCCGAACAGAGAGTTGAGGGTGAAGGTGAGAAGCTCCTGAGTGTGTTTGTGTGTGCTGCAGACTCCGTCGGGTTCAGATCCTGTGCTGCCTTCACTGACTGCTGGCTTTCTGCAGAGGTTTCTCAGTTTAGCATCAGAGCAAATCAGTGTGTTGTGTTTTTGACTGCTGGGTTGTGGTTTGATGTTCAGCTTTCTCAGTTTGTGACTTCTTGAAGTCTCTGTGGCTACAATCACAGCCGGACAATCTTTGAAAATTTGTTAGACGAAAAGCAAAAAGAAACGCATCAATATTTACATTTCATACCCAAAAAGTTCGAAGTGACATTGTTATAGGGCTGCAAGCTGTGATCGTTGTTATTTCCTTCATAGTCACAGCTCAAATCAGCTGAACTGGACGTACTGAAAACCAGAACAAAGTTTATGGAAGAGCTCAGAATAATGAAAGAATGAAACCAGGTGTTTCAGTTAGTGGAGACATGTGACTGTCAGGGTGGCTGTAGACCACACCTGGGTCCAAACACCCCTCAGACTGACCCACGACTGCTGCTCATCATGGACTGATTACTGGAGATCAGAAACACGGACTCACCTGTCCTAATGTCTCACAGGTGACTTTATGCTGCTTTTAATGAAGGTGTATATTTTCCTGTTACTGAGGTTATCCCTGTGTTTTGTGCCTGCAGAACAGTATTGTCACCATGACGACCCACCTGACACAGGTGAGACACATGTGGCACACAGTTGAGACAAGCTCCACCTCCTTTCCTCTGTTACCATGGTTCTATTTTTCTCTCCGGAGGCTTCCTCGATGTCTGCACACCACTCAGTGTCTGATGATGAAGAAGAAGAGGAGGAGGTGGGAGGAGCTCAGCGGGTGGAGCTGAGGCTTGCGATATCAGGGGATGAGGAAGAGACGGGACCTTTCAGTGACCTCACAGCTCTGGTGATGAGGTATCGTCATGGATATTGGCGAGGCCGTGTGCTGTTGTGTGTGGGCGGAGTCATCATGTTCACTGCTGGTAAACAGACGGCGATCATTTTAACTGATTACCTCAATTATGTGACTAAAGTGAATTTGGCTTCTCTCTTTCAGCATTCCTATTGGCCTATGGTATTTTCAGTGGGCAGTACCACTGCTCCCAAGCAGAGCAGGGGCAGGAGCAGCAGGTGGGTGGAGCTAAAGCACCTACAGAGGGAGGGGCGGGGCTTTACCTGGGAGAGCTGAGGTTGATGATGAGGAAGCTGCTGCAGGATGAAGACATCCACAACGCAGTCAGGTACTGCTCACACCAAAGTAACTCTGAGTACAAGTACAGTTTTTCCAGCAGGTAATCAAGAGGTCGACAAAAAATTCAAGAAGTAAAAATCCTGATTTAGTTTAAATCAAAGGTGAATCGCTGTGATGTCACCTGTTTTAGAAGCTTCAGACTGAGCATTTTCACCTTCGCTACTTTTTTTAAATCCAATGTGAGTGATAGACACCACCACCCTGTACAACCTCCCCTTCTTTCTCGGGTCCTATTGTAGTATCAGGTCCTATATAATTAACTGTTTGTGTGTCTTTGTGTGTGCGCGCGGTCAGTCGCGTGAGCAGGGCGGCTCATCCCCCGGGTTCCTCGGAGGGTACGGCTCTGGCCTCAGAGATTCTGCAGCGCTTCAGGCAGCTGCAGATGGACCACACCTGGACTGAATCACTGTACGCCACGCTGCAGTTCCCTGACAGGTAACAGTCAGGGAAGCCCCGCCCACATTCAGGACAGATCAGCGGTAACATGATCTACCATACACTTGACACATCAGGATACCTTTGGGTCTTAAAGAGATGCAGCTGAATGAAGCTCAGCAGCCAGTGTAGTCCACGCATGTCCTGGAGGAGGATCATCTCAAAACATGGCCGCAGAGTTGTTACTCAGCGTACACGACATTTAGAACCACTATAGTAACATTAAAGTTTGTTTATCAGTACCTGTGGATTAATAGAGAGGATACCGAAGTTAGTGTCTTGCTCTTATTAGAGCTGTGCATGCTCAGAGCCTGTAGCTAGCATCTCTCTGGTAGTTCCACAGCAGTGCAAGAGCACCATCTACTGACATAATGAGGTATAACCTCTGTATGGTGACACATAACAGTGATACAATAAGTCACAATATAAACACTTTTTATAAAAGGTCAATAAGATAAAATGGGGCCTGATTATTTATGACCTTATATGTGAGGACAGATTTTAATTCAATTCTGGATTTAACAGGGAGCCAGTGAAGGGAAGCCAAATCTGCTCTCTCTTTCTAGTCCCTGTCAGTACTCTGGCTGCAGCATTTTGAATTAATTGAAGACTTTCAGGGAGTTTTTAAGACATCCTGATATTAACGAATTACAGTAGTCCACCTGGTCCAATCCTGCTGTAGATCAGCAGGTAGAGCATGTCATCTGCTGATTGGAAGGTTGGTGGTTTGATTCTTGGCTCCCAGACTGCATGCTAAATATCTTTAGGCAAGATACTAACCCCCACTTGCTCTGTAATAATAATAATAAATAATAAATAAATAAAGAAGAAGAAGAACAACAACAGAAAGGTCTAAAGCCATGATTTAAAGCCACGTTCCTGTGTTTGTGTGCAGGTCTCAGAGGAGCTCTCTTAGTTTGATGGACTCTGTAGGTCGGGTCACAGAGCAGATTCCACTCAACCCCTCTGACTACTGCCCATACAGCGCCACAGCAAATGCCACAGTGAGCCAACCAGAAAGGAAGTATCTGTCACCATGGTAACCACAGCCCCAGTTACCTTTGTATGTCTCTTTGCAGGGGGGTGTGGTCTATGCTAACTACGGCCGACCAGAGGATTTTAAATGGCTGAAACGTGAGGACGTGTCTGTGGCTGGCTGCGTGGTGGTGATGCGTGTTGGGGGCGGGGTCAGTTTTGCTGAGAAGGTCAGGTTGGCTGAGAAGAACGGGGCGAGCGGAGCTTTGATCTACCCTGACCCTGCTGATGTGCCGCAGGACCCTCGCCGCCTTGGACTGAACACACACACTGCTGTGTCTGAACATGTAATACACACACAAGCTATCCATGTCTCGTGGCCAATAAGCATCCTCATCTCCCTTCTCTTGTCCAATCACAGGTCCACTTAGGGTCAGGGGACCCCTTCACCCCTGGCTTTCCCTCCTTCAATCACACTCAGTTTCCACCCATTCAGTCCTCTGGTCTTCCACTCATTCCAGCTTTGCCAATTACTGCCAATGTGGCCGCCAAGCTGCTTAGGTAAGCCCCACCCCTAAGGTAACCTGCCCAGGTGTGACTGTGACTCACAGTGCTGTTCTGTGTCTCAGCCAGTTGTCAGGTCCGTCCTGTCCTCGGCCCTGGCAGGGTCGGCTGCCGTACGTGCGCTGCGTCGTCGGTCCCGAGTTCAGTAACGGTCGTAGAGTCCAGATGTCAGTCCAGAACGTGATGAAACCCATCCTGCTCAACAACATCTTCTCATCACTGGAGGGCAGAGTGGAGCCAGGTACGCTCTGCTGACTCACACAGAGAAAGGTGAATGTGCAGCAGTGGTAAACCTCAGTTTCTCCCTCTCAGACCAGTACATCATACTGGGAGCTCAGAGGGACTCTCTGGGTCCAGGGGCTGTGAAGTCCGGTGTTGGAACTGCGATCCTGCTGGAGCTGGCTCGAACCTTCTCAGCCATGGTGAAGAAGGGTAAGACTCACCTGGATAGATTTGTGCTTACTGTGGTGATGAGAGCTAAAATGATGCTAGCATTATTGATTCCTCTGATATGTCTGAACTGATCAATTCCTTTTCAGGTTTCAGTCCAAGACGCAGTTTGTTGTTTGTCAGCTGGGACGCTGGAGACTTTGGGAATGTTGGAGCAACCGAATGGCTTGAGGTTCAGCCACAGAAAATACAAACCAAATTTCACAGTTTATGAAAATCACTTCTTGACCTTTGACCTTTCTTTGACAGGGTTACCTGTCCATGCTTCACCTGAAGGCTGTGGCCTACTTCAGTCTGGACCAGGCCGTCATGGGTAACAGCCAATCAGAAAGCATTTTCTTTGCTAAGCAAACACGGTGTCTTATCTTGTCCTTCTCAACAGGTGATGAGGTCCTGTCAGCTTACACCAGTCCTCTTCTGGTTGACCTGCTGGACGCTGCCATCAGACAGGTGAGTGTGATACATTTGTGATGCATTACTACTGAGTCCAGCCTCTGATCACACAACTTTTTCATAAAGGCAAAGAATTTCTCAGAGACTATAAAAATTTGGAAACAGTTTTGGACTTATCTTACATTTGTGACATATTTGAAGAGCAAAATCTGTAATTTGATAAAAACAGAGATACATCACACAGAGAAATCCTTCAAAGCTTTGTGGACAATACTGAGCATAGGTCATCACAAAATGCTGTCTATTTTGTGTGGCTGAAATATAATTGGTGGATCATCTATGTATGCAGGGTTGGGATTATTGTTTGAGTTGAAAATGGTCCCAGACAAGCCTCCAATCATGTAACAGTAAAACCATCAATCTGTGACCACACCACAGTTAAATTTACAAATGTTTTTTTATTCACAAACGTGAGACTGGACCGTCCACTCCAATGCCTGTAAAAAAAAACTAAACTAGTGGACAGAGAAAAGCCTTATTTTCAGCCTCTCTTAACCCTATATCAACCAAGACTCATACAAGCCTAACGGTATTAGTTCGTAATTTTTCCTGTAAAATGTTTGTTTTTTTAATTCGCATGTTTCAGGAAATGTTTGAAAACTTTGCTTGTAAACTGGGCCCATCAGTGGACCCATGGTAAACAAAGGGTTAACTGAGACAATCCAAGTGATGCTGTGCATGAGTTTCAGGTGGAGCATCCCAAACATGTAGGCCAGACCATCTACAGCCAGGCGGAGAGAGATGGAGGCAGCTGGAGGATGTGAGTACACACACGTGCACACACAGATGTTACTGTGATGACGCCTGACTGAGCCGCTGTCTCTTCAGTATGAAACCGCTGTATCTGAACAGCGGCGCCTTCAGCTTCACGGCGTTTGCAGGAGTTCCAGCCATGGAGCTCAGATTCACTGAGGTACACGTTACACGCCTACAGCATACATACTCGCTGTCCTGCTACATGATGTCATGTTATCCGTGTCACGTGTCCAGGAGCGAGCGTATCCATTCGTCAACACGCCATTGGACAGTGTCTCACGCCTGCAGGAGGTGCTGGGGGGTCGTCTGGGGGTCACAGGGCGGAGCTTAGGGGAGCTGGTTGGGGAAATGGTGCTGCGATTGGCCCACGACCACATCCTGCCGCTGCGCATCACTTCCTACGCCCAGACGGTGCTGCAGTTCAGTGCTCAGCTCAACAAACACTCTGCTGAGCTGCAGGTAGCTGACCTGTTTAGAGTGTTTCTCCAGATGTTTGAACGCGTCGCTGTCATGTGACCTCTGTGTGTGTGTCCAGTCCAGAGGTTTGTCTCCTCAATGGGTTTTCAGCGCTCGAGGTGATTACAGCCGAGCGGCAGAGACGCTGCAGAGAGCCATCGACTACAGCGACCTGCACGAGCCCACCATCGCACGCTTCTACAACACCCGCATCATGAAGGTACAAGTACTGCAAACAGTACTGGCACAGCTGAATCATGAAGACACCAGCACTGTACAGAGTACTGCATGTCTTCTCATGTTTATCCTTAGGTGGAGTACTACTTCTTGTCTCAGTACGTGTCTGCCGTTGAGACGCCGTTCCGTCATGTGATCCACGGCCGCGGCAACCATACTCTGAGCGCGCTGACTGAGCACCTGGGCCTGCTGACCTCTGACCCCGGACGCTTCGACGAGGGCGGCTTCAGGCGGCAGCTGGCGCTGTTCACGTGGACGCTGCAGGGCGCCGCCAACGCTCTGAATGGAGACGTGTGGAGCATCCACAACATGCACCGCTTCACCCACTGAGGCCTCTGTGGACCTGCTCCAGAGTGATTGATTATTAATTATTGATCAGTATATATTTTTGTGTAGATATGAGTTAACAGTGCAGATGTTCAGGTTAATCATTGTTCATCAATCCTTTTACTGATTTCACTTCCATTAAAGTGTTTTTACATACGATGAGATTCTTTCTTTCCTTTAACCATCTAAACAGGAAGTTAACATCGGTGACATCATCATTATCATCATCACCAGCTGTCTAGCTCATATCAGTTTTCTTTTTCATGCCCATGGTCGATGTATGTGGCTCAGAGACTAGGAGCTGAGCTAAAGTTCAGACCAAAGGGTACCATGATAGTAAATCCACAGGAGTTATGGTGCCCTCTTGTGGTGGTGGCTTTTAGCATTGTTGCTGTTGCACAGTGCTGTGAATGAAAAAAGTCAAAGTGGTAGAAGATCAGCTGGACACAAATAAGTCTCCATCTATTGATTCTGCTGGTTTTCTATGAGGTTTTCAAGCACTCTCATATCCTGCTGCTGTTTAGTGCAAGGAACAGCAGTGGGTGACATAAGCAGTGCTTTGTGTCAGACTGGACCCAGTCGTGCTGTGCATGCTCACCTGTACCTGTCCAGTTCATCCCTTTCACTATTCTGGTGTTCACTGTAATATGGGTAGTGTTCCATGTACTGTAGCTCGGTTTCACTGCATTCCACTTCCTGTTCCTCCCCTCTGACTGATGAGAACAGGGAACAGGGAGGAGGATCAGCTGGGTCACAAAAACACTCTTTGACTGGACTCTGAGAATGAAGCTGAGGCTGCTGTTTGTGGTCATCCTGCATGGTAGGAACACACACACATGCTTACACACAGTGGTGTAAAGGCTTGTTATTGTGTATTCCGAGCATGTTTGAAGTCGAGTGTATGTTTTCAGGCTTCTACTTTGTTGAAAATTTTCTGCTTTTGTGTGTGTGCACGTGTGCATTTGTGTGTTTGTGTAGGTGCATGTGTTGGTGCATATATGTGTGTATGTGTGCCAATGCATGTGTGTTTGTGCGTGTGTTAGAAGAAGAGGTGTGTTGTACGTAAAGGCTGCAAATCTGAGCAGTCGGTCTGGAATCTCTCCTCACAGTTTAGGGCAGAGAACATTTATTCTACTCATCTTTGATATTATTATTGACGGTTTGTCGCTCTTGAGGATGAACTTTAACTTTGGGACA
Source organism: Hemichromis elongatus (assembly GCA_015108515.1). Lineage (NCBI taxonomy): Eukaryota > Metazoa > Chordata > Actinopteri > Cichliformes > Cichlidae > Hemichromis > Hemichromis elongatus. Next base: position 11,773 of record VUQR01030747.1, read on the forward strand.
TTCGTCCGAGGACTGGCTAAGGTCACATGACATGTGTTAGATGGTAAGATTATCTGTGGGAGTTGATACTTGTGCAGGAAAATGTGGTAATTTGTGTGCTGATTGTTGGGTGCGTGTCAGTGTGCAACTGTTCTGCTGTGAATGAAGACCTTTCTCTCCATGAACACAACAATAAGCGCAGTTTGTGTGGAGCTGTTGTTCTGTCCTACTGGATGAATGTTTGCTTTGTGAGCCCTCGACCCTCTGGAGCTCTGCTCTCTACCCACCACTGACCACACAGAGCTGGTGGGGGCAATCCTGCAGCAGCGTTCTGCTGTGCGGATCACTCTCTGGAGAGCTTTTTGGTCAACTTTAATAATTGACCACCGCGTTTCGGCTTGTGGCCTTCATCAGGGTCATGATGACCCTGGCCATAACGCGTTGGTCAATTATTAAAGTTGTTTATCCTCCCTCAAGTGTTGCTGGAATTCCTACTATTGTTCATTCTTCCATCCTCTCCATGCACCTTGGAAATAGGTGAAGTTGTGCCAGAAATTTTTTGCTGCGGTTTACATGCACTAAACAGCAGCAGGATATCAGAGTGGTTTAAAACCTGATAAAAAAAAATCACTAGAATCAATAGACAGTACTGAATAGTGTAAAACTGACCCAGTGCCACTTTGAGGTAAGTTTCTTGATCATTAATATGCAAAATCTCATGACATCTGTGAAGGTTCTAAGTCATCCAGGTCATCGTAGTCTAAGGAGTCTAAGAAAAAAGCGTCTGGTGCATGAAGACCTCTCATCCGAGAAGCTTCTTCAGTTCACTGATGCTTTTATCTTTCCATGCTCCTTAGAAATTGTCATGACCATTGATCAACAACCACTAATCAAAGCTTATTGGTCAAAGACCATGAGTATCATTCACAGAGAGTTGGGGAATGGCTCCAATCACAGCATTGTAAGATGGTGACAGATGTACCCTTAGCCCCCCCTCCTCCATTCAGAGATGGTCTTTCCCTTTTCACGTAAATGGCCTCCTTGACTCTGCTTAAACCAGCATTCCTCCCTGTCCAGCATGTGTACATCCTCATCATTGAAACAGTGTCCACTGGTGTGAATAGACTGCAGAGTCCTGGCCTGATGAGGTAGCTCTTCTGTGTTGTGCCATCTGCTTCACCAGAGGTTGTTTGGTTTTTGGCACAGTGTGTTTTGGGGTATAAAAGCCTCATAAATGTAGTGTTTAGAAAAAATTCGTCTCAGCTGTTTCGATACTCCTGACACAGATGGGATCACTATCTATTTTCGCTTAGTCAGCGGTTGTCCTTCTCTCCTGAATCGGCTGGAGCTTTCTTTAGGTGCCTTCCTACCTTTGACAAATGTCCAGCTGGGATAACCACATTTACTCAGGGCCTTCTTGATATGATGTTCTTCTGCTTCCATGGCCACTGTGTCTGTGGGGATGCTGTTTGCTGTGTGTTGTAATGGATGATGAGTCAAACCTTAAACACTGATCAACAGGTTTACGGTACAAATCAGCTTTTAAATGTCCCCCATTACTGATGGAAGTCTCACAGTCCCTGATAAATTTGATGTGTTGGATCTGCTTTGTAATTGGATCAGTGAATTGTGGTACGTCCTGAGATTTAATTTTCACCCAGGTGTCATCCACATACTTGAAACAATGACTTGGTGGTGTTCCAAGGTAAAACTGGAACCCATGGCACACCCATGATCAATGGTCTTTGATCGGTGGTTGTTGATCAATGGCAATGACAATTTGCATATTAATGATCAAGGAACTGACCTCACAGCCCATTTTTCATTCAGTGGTCTGGTTTTAGTTATTGTGCAAATGTACTGTTTATAAGGTTGGGGAAACCTGCAGTCAGCTGAGACTGAAGAAGTCTCCCACTGAAAATGTTACATCGAGATGAACAGAAACAGCTTTCTGGAATCACCATGTTTCATGTTTCTCTCCTCAGTTTCCCAGCATGCCTCAGGTGTGGAGGTGTATGAGGGGGTGGAGTCTGTCCTGCTGCCCTGTCAGGTAGAGAAGGATGTTTCCAGTGAAGCCACAGCAGCAGTGTGGGACCGTGATGAGTTTAAGAAGCCAACGGTCCACGTGCGCCTGCAGAGCAGAGATGATCTTAGAGAACAAAACAATCGTTACACCAACCGAACATCGATGAGAGCTGACGCTCTGCAGACTGGAGACCTCAGCCTCACTCTGAGGAACCCTACAGCCTCTGACAGTGGAAACTACACCTGCTCCACCAGGAAATATGGACGAGATCTGAAACGGACAGAAGTACACCTGAGCGTCAAAGGTCAGTGCTGTCAAAGGTCAGAGTAGAAGTGAACTCTGATGTGAATCATGTTAGATGATCTTGTGGTTGTTTGTGTCGATTACAGAACCTCCACTCTGGCCCAGAGTCCTCGCAGGTGCCCTGGTTCTCCTGGTTCTTGTGGTTCTCCTGATTGTTGTCTTTGGTGTCATCCTGTATTTTGAACATAAAAAGCTTAAGACTGTAGAAGGTACGTGTGTGTGTTTGTTATAAAATGTGTACGGTTTACAGTGAGCTGAGATCCAGCAGCTTCGCCAAAAACTGAAACCAGAAACACAGACAAGCTTACAGCACATAGCAAGGTGCAATGTGACAAAGTGCAAAGGAAAACACAGGGCTAAAATAAACAAGGGAGTAACGAGGGAAGGGGAACAGGAGGAGAGCATAGCTGGGACTAATCAAACATGACGAGACAAAGGGGATGCAAAACTTAAAACGCTGAGTACAAGACGAACAAAGTAAAACAGGAAACAAGAGACATACACAAAGTTTACTTGACACTGAGACATGGAGACATGACTGACCGAGGAGACAGAGGGAACGTGGAGACGAGTGACTAGGTGTGGAACAGGGGAAAGGCAAAGTAAAAGAGACCTAAATCCTGGGAACTAAGAATAAACACAAGCAGAACACAATAAAGAGAAGCAAAACCATGAATAGCAAAAATCAAAGAATATAAATGAACCAACAAACACAAACAGGCACATGGATCAATACATGAGTACAGAAAGTAAATGGCAGCAATACCAGAGAGTACAAACCCCATCAGCCACCGATAGACAGAGTCAAAACTTTAAGTCCGAGCTGTGATTTAATGCATGGAACCTGGAATTCTTAGCACTGTATCAACAGGACCCTTAGAGCCTTCATCAGGAGTCACCAGCACATCCTGCACTTACCAGAGACAGCTGCATATATCTACTGGGGTACATGTGTGTAAAATCTGTATATATGTATTATCTGGGGTTATTAGTACATCCGTAATATTGCATAGTGCGTGAGACACAGTGGAAACTGCACTCTCACTAGCATTAGATTATAATCTTAATTTTGTCTATAAGTGATGAACTGGTAGCTGATTAATTTAAAGACTTTCTTCTTCATGTCTCTCTGATAACATCCCTGATCTTTAAATCATGTGAATGGAATCAAAGCTGTGTGTCTGGATCATGTGACATTATGCGTTTGTCTTCATCAGCTCAACTTGTCAGTAACCCAAGGCAGAGACTGCTGAGCTGGTCGTTTGGACAAAGATGACTTCCTTTGGTGGATTGAGGGCTTTAGTCTGAATGAAGGACGAGGAGCTGATGGATGAGGAGAAGATGATGAAGTTCACACCTCCACTCTGACAGGATCATGTATGTTTTTCAGGGGTGGATCTAGAGAAATTTTTTAGGGTGGCAAGCAAACCAAATGGGGTGGCAAAACCAAAGCCGTTTTTTCAAACACATGTGCAGGTTCTTACATATGTTTAATAATTCAAAAACCATAAATATACACATTTTTCAATACAATAAGTAAAAACAATCCAGAAGTGGTTCATTTACAAACACAAGTCTAACTTAAGTTTCACATTTTTCTGTTAGAAAAAAATCAAATTGTTGCTTAAATTTACACAAAATATCAGAAATCTGAACAGTCATGAACAAAAATGTAAACTTTTTCAGGATTGCTGGGTTAACCCTCTGAGGTCCAAAATATAATTGGCCATTTTTTACTCCTTTTGATTTTACATTTGTATTTCACCTTCAAATTGTTCAGTTTTAATTATCTTTCCTTGCCTTGTTTGGTATCATTCTTTTCAGCACAACTTCACACGTCTACATTTAGTTATTTTTTCATTGACATAATGTATTAATGTTACTGATCTGAAATCACACTTAAAAACTTAAAATCCTAGTAGTGGTTATATTTTTTTTTTTATTGTAAAAAAACTCACATGTTGAGTAAATTATTTTTTTAACTTGAAGTGCAAATATAAATTCTACATTCTGTAAACTTATGCACGCATTTTGTAAACATATACAACTAGTTATATAAGAATGCAGCGAATATACCATTTTAAATTTGGTACAAACACCTAAAAATATTACTCTAACTAAAATGAGAGAAAAATCAGGCCCACAAATTATTTGTGCCAGTAAAAAAAAAATGTTTGTCTACCAAAAGACAAAGGAGAACACCACAGGGATAAACCTGCAGGCCTGACAGCAGGAGGTGGACCACTCTTCTGGTTTTCCACCTGGAGACAGCGTTTACAATGCAATCTTTGTGACATTCATTAGTGCCCTCACTGACACAATGTCTCATGGCTCCCAAAACTTTCCGCTTTCTAAAAAAGCAAGAAACAACAGAATCGGCACCAAAGAGTCCAGCCTGACAAAGGGTTAAGAGGAAAAGAAGACACGGGTGAACAGGGACAAAGTAATGAGTCATAGGAGCACTAAACACAATGCATAAACTACACGGGCTATGAAATCAAAGTGGAAATGTAACCTCATTGTATTTCAGTCACAGTGCATTCAGTGCAGTTGTTTATCTGTCTGTGAGGGTTTACTGACAGAAAGTAGATGATGACATAATCTACACATTAAACCTACTAGCTCATGATTTCTGCTTTTTAATTCTTCCATTTGACTTCTTTGAGGAAGCTGATGGTGTCTGAGCTGTTTATCATCTTCATCTAAATAATAACAGATTCTCTGAGGGGTTCAGGCCAGGAGAGCTGACCCACCAATCAAACACTGTAATCAGCTTTTGTTTTAGTGTGTCTGTGAGCAGCTTTTAATAAAGACTTTGAATGAAACGTGGACTCAGTTTGATTTGTGCTTTGTCTGTGCTCAGAACCTCCAATCAGAGCAGGAAAAACTTTCATTCACATTATTAGATATTATTTAATATGTCAGAGTGGAGAGAGTGGGCTGTTACTGCCAGCACAGAGGGACACACCACGGCTGGACTGAAGGTTTCCAACGAGGACGACTGACAAACGGCATCAGGAGAGCAGAGCTGCAGGGAGGACACATAGACACTAGGTGGCAGCAGAGTGTGAGCTCACTGTCCAGAAGACTACAGAGCTGCTCATGGACCTGAGGAGGTCCACACAAACACATCGGCAGGGTTAAACAAGCAGCTGCATTTTCCAGTGAGGATGCTGTTGATTGTGTGATTGTTCACTTCACTACTTCATTTGTTTCATGGTCCTGCAGTCCTCCAAAAAAAAAAAAAAAAAAAAAAAAAAAAAAAAAAAAAAAAAAAAGCAAACAACAAAGAAACTCTAAATTTCAAAGCAAATACAACCCACTACTTCACTTCCATTCTAAGCCACTTTAAGCCAGTTAGTACAATAAAAATTGAAATGTTAAAAAATGCAGATTAAGTATTTTTCCAACTTCAATCAAGTTACCCAGAGTGAATCCTCTTCTCTTAACCAAAAAATAAAGGATCTTTGACAGGTAGGCCACTGTCCTCTTTCCAAATAAATCAATCAAGGACATTTTTATGGAAACTTCCAATGCTGTCTGTGTTACAGTACCTCCGGCAAAATCATTTGAGGGTTCTGGTGTGGTGCCAGATTGTCTGCCTGTATTTAAGCTCTTAATTAAATGACTTAATGAATTAAATTACTTTTTGGTATTTACTCTGTCAAACATATCACAAAGATGAAGCTTATGTGCAACTGCAATAAGGAAGATTGGTAATCACTTATCTGGATGATTTCCTTGGTGCTTTACTGCTAGTCTACCACAGACCTTCACCATGGCTCAGAGGCACGAGAATTAATTGTCTATTTAAAAATTTTGTTCTTATAAGTACCAATTTAATAACCGTCATCCTGTACAGAACCTGTGATATCAAGGCAGCCAGTGTATGTATACCAGAACACATTCAATAGCATTCTGTAGCATTCACATTCTGTGGGTGGATGTAGCTCCAGTGGTAGAGCAGGTCACCTACTAGCCGGAAGGTTGTAGTCTGCTTCAGACTAAATGCCAAAATGCCTTGGGCATTTGGGTATTTTTGGCATGCAATTCCATGTTGCTCTCTGGTGTATCCAACACAGAGTGAATGTTAGATAGAAACTACTTAGCAAGAGCATAGAAAAAAAAATGCTTGAAATAAATTCTCTACAGATGAGCTATGGTAAATATTGAAGAGAAGTTTTGATTCCAAGTTTGGTCCATTTTCATAACAACTGACAATAAAGGGATCCGTTAAAGCAGTGGTCCCCAACCCCTGATCCACGGACCAGTACCGGTCTGTGGGAGTTAAGACTCGGCTGTGACATTTATGGTTTTCACTTAAAAAATAGCAAAAAATCATATTTTGCATGGTTGGATCCTAACAAGGGTCCAAGTAGAGCTTCAACATGCAACAAGAAGAATTGGGAGTGAGACAAAACATTTTTGGAGCATGCAATTTATTTAAAACAACACCTAAACTGAAACAGGCCATTTTCCAGCTGACCAAAAGTTTAGGACCACACCGCACAGGATGGTCCAAAGAGTGATGTTATTCTCCTGGAAGAAGTCCCTTGTCCTGCAGACATTGTGAACTCACCCAAACCAAACTCAGTCAGAGCATGAGCATGCTCTCTGCAACATCTGGACGTATCCAGCAGCTGTTTGAGCCACTTGGACCTCATGAAGCTCCATTGTTACACTTAAGGAAAAAATACCACACTAGTAATTACCCTAATTTGGGTTGAGGATAATTGGAACTTGGAAAAAACTCAGGTATTCTAAAACTTTTGACCGGTAGCGTACTTCAGACGGTACTGATACAGTAAATATTATTATTAAAAAACAACTACAGACTACTAAATCACAGTAAGAATTTGTTTAAATACCATATTTATAAGATTTAGGGTTCAGTCCAATAACCTCAGTTTTATCTCAATTTAGAAGCAGAAAGTTAGAGGTCATCCAGGTCTTTGTGTCTTTAAGACATTCCTGCAGTTCAACTAATTGGTGTGTGTTATTTGGCTTCATGGATAGATAAAGATTTGTCTCATCTGCATAGCAGTGAAAATATATCCTATTCCTTCTAAATATACCGCCTAGTGGAAGCACGTATAACGTAAACAGAACTGGTCCTACCACATAACAAGAACTGGTCTTGGCATGCGCCCAATCAACTGTTTGTCAGATTGAGGTACATAATTTCATCACATTCTTAAGAATTTTACCACGAATTTTGTCATTCTCCATTCTCCTGCAGTTCATCCTTATAATTATCATAATATATAATTATAATTATAATCATAATTATAGTAATTGTAAGAAATATTATTATAAAATACCAGTACTATTAAATTTCATTATATCATTATTTGAGCTACCGATAAAGTTATAACAATTATATATTTCTGGATAACAGCAGTACATGAGTGATACATTTTGAAGTAGTAGCACAAGCCAGTTGTATGTACTTAACATGATAAAATGTAAACAGTTCTGTAAGGATATATCTTAACATTGAGGACAGTTGAAATGGTGCAAAATAATATTTTATTTTCTGAACTGAGTTTTTAAAAGACACTTCTTTTACTTATTGTACATCATTTCTGTAAATTGATGGCAGATTTTTCACTGTCTAAATTTTTTGGGGACCCCCCCCCAAGCAACCTGAAAACAATATCAGAATTTAATCAAAATTTACAAAAAGCGCATTACCATAAACATCTTTTATCAAAAGCAACAACATATGTTGGAATGGAATAAACTAAATACTGTCCAAAACCTATTATATTTGATTTTGCATTCATGTGGACCTTAAAAGCAGTGGTTAAAAAGAGCAATAACCAAGCAATCAGTGGCAGATGTGCCAACTCTCCACATCCATCCAAATAGCATATGAAAAACACAAAGGCAGTCCATCTAAGCAGAATTTTGTCTAGCTCTGTACAAATTTTAAAACACACATCTTTTACAAAGGAAGGAGCTGCCTGCTTTACAGGATCAGACACACAATAGTACAGTACACTGGTGAAATGAAGCAGCCAAATATTCTTGAAGCTTTAGTAAATGAGTTACCCGGATAAGGATTGAACTTGTCTCTTTAGATATGGTGAAGATGCAACCGAAAAACACTGGCAATGCCTGTCTAGTCCTTGAAGCTTGTACATAGCTACTCTCAAAAAAAAAAAAATTAAACAAATGAGGAGGAAACCAGATAAAGGTGGACATAAAAGTCAGACACAGTATAATGCCAGTTGCATTGTTCAGTTAAATTTTTTAAAGGTTTTTAACCTGACAGATTATGTCTTTTATTATAGTACAATTTCAGCATATGGCACTGCATTAAAAAATTATTTCAAAACTATCATGCAGGCTGTTACGTCCTGGGGCCGTAACACAGGCAAACACAAAACTAGAGCAAACGGGCAACAATAACAATGCCAAAAAGTAAAATGGCTTACGAAAAAGTGGCTGTAGATGCCAGGATCATTTTCATCATATATTTCATATTTTTAATTATCTTTTTTTCATACTGATTTTTCCAGCTAATGTTTGTGTTATCTTTATTTTACTAGATAACAATCTGGCATTATTTTCTACAATGTTGGAAGTACTACTAATAGATCAGTATTTATATGGCACTTTTCTAGGCTTACTGACCACTCAGAGTGCTTTAGTCTATAAGTGATTTTTAACAATACAGTCATACATTGATTTTATATACTTGTGTGAAACTTGACATGTCATATATACTTTTATATGGGACAATGGTGACCAATTTCAAGGGGGTTTGTGAGACAGCTGAGAGAAATTAATGTGTTGCCTCCATATTTGCCCATGTTCTGTCAGAGACAGGCACCTGTTGATCTTTGAGGAATCCTAAGGAATCTCTAAACAGTGAATATGTAGAACAGACGTGTGATCAAGTTGTCATGTGAAAAAGTATTTTCTTCCCTTCTGATTTTTTTCCTTTTTTGCATATTTGTCACATTTACATGTTTAAGATCCTTCCACCCATCCATCCATGCTCTTCCTTATCAGGGTTGCAGTGGGGCTGGAAGCACTCCCAGCTACTAAATTTTAAATTTAGACAAAGGTAACCTGAGTAAATACAAAATTAACTTTTTAAATGATGACTATGAGACAAAACTATATCCAAACTGACAAGGCCCTGAGTAAAGTAATTACTCCTTTTTGAGTTCCCCTAGTCTGCATGCCAAATATCCATGGGCAAGATACTAACCCTCTTGCTCTTCGATGCATTCATCGGAGTATGTGTGTGTGAATGTTAGTTAGGAAGCACTATAAAAATGTGCTTGTGTAAATGGGTCAGTGCACAAGTTGTGTAAAGCGCTTTGGGTGCTCAGGAGAGTAGAAAAGCACTATATAAGAACCAGTGCATTTACCATTGTATTTACATGCTCACTCCATAGAAATCTTTGACAAACACTTTTTTCTTTGACAAAATATTCTGAAAATCTAAAAATAAAAATGTATTCCAAATGTGATACTAACTTATAGTGGCAGCCCAATTAAGTAAAACTATTACTATAAGACCAAAATTCTAGACATGTTTTTATAGCTGACATAAACCCTCAAATAGCATTCAACTAATGTGACCTACATTTATATTTAGTGAATTAAACTAGTGTTGCATGATAGTCTTGCTTTCCTTCTTGGTTCTGTTATGTTGCTTGGTTGTTGTGCTACAACCTGGAAAAATTCTAACAAGAAAACCTGAGTAAGACAACTAAATTGGAATGATATTTTTATGTGCGGAAGCAATAATGTAATGCAAAACCAACCAATTGGTTAGTTATGACTAAAAACGCTGATTGCTTTTTTGTATTTGCATCCTGGCTGTTGTAGAAGTAGACAGATTTGTAACCAATCACTGTCACCTATGTTCAATCACCTACACAGACCACTTTCAGAAACACAAGGTTTCATCAGAGCCACACTTGGTATTCTAAAAGAGATGAAGAAGAAAATGCATTTGTCTGAGAAGCATTACAAAAATGCTCTGGGATGGCACAGATACAGAATCAGAGACTAGACTGTAGCTACACTTCAAATGTAGAAGACAACTAATACTCCCCACATGTGGGCATCCCGGTAAAATATTAAAGGATGTGCAGGCAACATTATGGATGTGAGGTTCATGAAAAAGAACAGTTTCTGCCTATACCATCACCATTGCTGCACAAGAACAGTTCTACAAAAAACCAAAAAACAAACAAAACATAAGATATGATCAAGATATGTTCAGAGTTTTTTAAAAAAGAGCAACAAAAAAGAGTTGTCCAAAATTCCACAGACACTGTTCTTCAGTTATTGAAAGTGATGGCACAAGTAGCTAAGTTGGCACAGGACAACTTTGTTTCTTTCAGATTTTTAATGAGGTTAAAAATCAAAAGTTAATATTTTGTGTTTACTCAGGCTGCATTTGTTTAATTGTATACTTAATCTGAATGTACATCTTAGCATGAGGATAGAATTTAGAATGAGTTGCACACAAAATGAAAGAAACCAGAGGTGTGCGGAATATTTTCTCTCAGCACCTTCGATCCAAAACAGTTCTGAAAATGTAGGAAAATGTTCTCCTCTATTTCTCACTTAAACAAATGAGTACCTAAAACTTGAACCAACCTGAAAGGACTTGAGGACATGAAGGTAGAGGTTACACACATGTGAATAAAACTCATGAAATTATAAAACATAAGATGACCATAACTATGAACACAGCATAATAGTTAGTGAAGGTGGTAGCATGTTATCTTTATCATAAAACAATACTGAGCAATAATGAAATATCAATCCCATGATACCCATTCTATTTAAAAATGTAACATAAATTCTTTATCTTATGTATGCATAACATTTTAATATTAATATGTAGTACAATCTATTATAATAGATTTTATCATACATTAACAACTACAGCAGCTTTTGGCATCCACACACAACAGAATTTAAAAAATGATGAAAAATTGAATTTTCAAACCTAAGGAAAGAGAAAGTTTGAAATGTAATTGTCTTTTAAAGATTTGGAGCCAGGAGCATAAAGGTGAGGTGTGGATGGGCACATTATACATTTCAACAAAAAATGGCATTTCACCAGTGAGGTCAAAATACTTTACAGTCTGTACAGTTCAGCACACTACAAAGTTTACAAAGCATGGAGGAAAATCAACATTTTTTTAAATTTTGTTTTTTTAAATAGAAAAAATTATTCGATGGGCTTCTTTGAAGGACCAAAAAAACACAACATACAAATGTATGTTGAAATCATTGTCCCTTTAGTTTTTTTGTTTGTTTGTTTTAAATCTGTATTCTACATCTGTAATCATTCTTTAATGTTCACATTCTCTATCCCATTCTTTTCATATTCCAAGTAAATTCCTATGACAGTAGGAAAATCCTTCCTAACTGGTCTACACTGTGGTGTTAGACTTGACAATCCAGTTAATATTGTTATTCTGTTGGTCACAGTTCAGTGAGGTGAAATGGTGATTCTAAAAAAAATTACTGTTAAGTTGTAGCAGTATCTAGTTCTGCTGAAGAAGTTTACCTTGGCCAGTCATAACAGAGTCCTTTGCATCGTCTATCTGCACACTTATTATGCTCCCGGTGGCTGGTACTCTTGTACTGTATAGCTAATCACACCTCAGTCTGTTGCTGTGAGTCAGTGATGATAGTCACCCCTCGATGAAGCTCGTCCATACTGTCAAAGTCGCTGCCATGTTCAGAGTCATCCAGCCCACAGGGGGCTGACATGTCTGAGGCTGATGATGCACCAACAGACAGCCGGATATTTCGGGACATGGAGTCATCAGTGTCCCCATTTCCTGGTGTTAGGCCACTCACTGAAGAGCTGAAAACTTCATTTGGTGCCTCCCCAGTGGGTATTTGATGGGGAGGTAGGTACTGGCTAGGGTGGAAATATGGTCTGGCATGCTGATGTCTCGTGCTCAGTGTGCTCTCCTTGGAAACTGGTGTATTGGTAGAAAATGGTGCATAGGGCTCAGTATAATCCTCGCCTGTGGGCAGTGGAGGTGGCAGTTGATCTTGATTCAAGAACTCTTCTTCATGGGGAGGGAGATAGTCACTGTCAATGTCATAGCCCCCTAGATAGTAATCTGACTCCAGTTCTCGAGTACTTTCGCTAAGGCAAGGGGTCGAGCCTGTTACTTCATTTCCATGATTTGCCTCGTAGCCTGGCACCTCTTCAATGTCTGAGAGCCTCGGGCTTGGCATCCAGTCTGACGTATCCCAGTGATATGCTAGACAGTAGAAGGGGAAAGGGTTAGCAACAATCTGAACTCTAAAAATTATAAAAATGCATTTTTTTATGAGCAAACACTCCAATGTGGAATCGGAGCATGGAAACATGCCTTCAGCCCAAAAGGGACATGGTAACATCAACAATACATGGAAGTGTTGAAATTCTGGAATAGGACAGGACATAGTCTATACAAAAAACCTGTTAGGTCAAGCATGCACAATAGAAGTCTGCAGATTGATGTTACAAATGTGACAGCATGCTCAGCTTCTTGAAGAACTGGCAGTACACAAGCCATGCACTCCTTCCCCCAAAGAAATAAATAAAATGACAAAACAAACAATAATAACAAAAACAAAACAGTGGAAATCCATTCAGTTCAGTTAGAGTAATATAACATATCTTGTAAATTATCTGCAAGAAGGTCATTTAAAAATCTCCTCTCCCCCTCTCTCTCTGTCTCTATCCATCTGTAATGAGAGTAAGTATATCCCATGGAAATCGTTTTAGTTTGGGGGATTTTCAGGACTCAACTGGACAAACAAACACATACATTCTATGGATGGAAATTAGGGTTCGGTGTCTTTTCCAAGGAAACTTTTACATGGAGGAGCTGAAGATTCAGCTAAATCAAACTATTAGTTAGTAGACAAGCTGCTCTAATTCCTAAGCCACAACTTTGCACAAGAAGAGACCATGGCTGCGCCAAATTGAATATTGAAAAAGTAATATCAACATTTGAGATTTCTAGGGCAGATCTGTTGAAAAAATTGCTGAAAAAAAATTATTTGCCACTACAGTACGTCAGTAACATGGTGCTCTCTCTCTGTACATATTAAGACCTGTTCCGGCTATTGAGCTGCATGTTCCACATAAGCATTTACTTGCCCCAACCATGTTAACAATCTAACGTGCTTATTATGTTGTTTCTATTCTTTTTCTGTGTTTGTGCGTTGCTTTCCTGTCTGTCAGTGACAAGAAAGCCCAAAAGGTCAAACGGTTCAAATAGCTGTCTTGTCTACTGGGGATCATTAGGTTTTTCTATAATGTCGGATTTGTGTGAACTGGCTCTCTAAATAATAGCAAATTATAATTACATTACGGTGTTTCAAAAAGGGACTGAATATTTGCTTGTCCAACCATTGTCAGAAAACAATTTCCATGGCGTACACTTCAATTTACTGTATGTCAGTAGATTGTTTGATCTTCAGTCCAGTCTTCATACCTGAAATCACAGCATAACATACACTTACCTGGACTGGTTTATTGTTTTAAAGGAATGGAATTTCTTTGGATTAAAAGAAACTTCCTGTCTCACTTGAATGCATTGTCATTGGGTATCCCATTGTGTCGGTAGTCCTCTGACACAGGATAAATAGTCATTCTTACCACTTAAATTTTGCTTACTAAAACAATAACCTACTAATGACTCTAAAAACTGAATTCAGATTTCAATTAAAATAAGTGAGTTTAAATATTCCAGTGAAAAAGAAAAAAAGATTTCCATGCATAAAAACGGAATACAAACAATGGGAAAACTTAATAACACAAGAACTGCCACAGTGGGTGGGGTAGGGTGGAAAGTAGAGTGGTAGCTACCCTGGCCTGTTTAGCGCAGCACAAAACAAACTGGAATAACATATTCTGTCTGACCAGAGAAGGAGATGAGGAATTTACCACTGACAAACTACAAGGGTATGAAAGTTGGGCATAGACATAGGTACAAAGATACAGCAGGTAGACAAAATAATTTTAGTAAAAACAGTTTGTTTCTGATTAAGGTTTTAATTTTAATCCAGACCATTTCTGATGTCTGTCCCTGATTTATACACCTGATTGAAACACTATAATAACAACTTTTGGGAAAACTTTCATTTCAATGCTTCTCCGCAAACGTACTGATGGTAAATAAAGTTGTCACCGGAAACTGTTTTGTAAAAGGCAGTCGAGAATAACACTGGAGAGAAAACAAAATTGGAAAATACTGAGGCAGGCAAGGTGAACGATGAAAAATGTTCTTTATTGGCTGATCCAAAAATTAAACGAATTACAGAATTTAAAAAAAGTGGAACAACAAAACGAATAAAAAATAGAACCACAGATAACACTTTAGAATACATGATATGCAAACTGCCAGTCAGATTAAAAACAAAAGGAAACTGGCTTTTCTCATTATTGTTACTGTTTACATACATATTAAAACTAGGTTTCCAAAAGACAGACTTGGGCCAATCTGAAGGCTACGTTAAGTTTGGAGGTCTATAGCTATTAAGCTGGTGACCTCTGTGCATTATGTGACTCAGCATCTGCTAACCCCACTTGGTGGCTAACTTTCTGTCATTCCCAATTGCTCCCACTGTGTTAATAATACTACTAACAGTTAAAAAAAAAAAAATCCAGATTGTGCAACTGCATCACAGGTGACATTCTATCACAGTACCAAGATGGATTCCAAGATGGTGCCAGTGTGCTCGGCAGGCCGTCGTCGCCTCTCCTTTCAACCCCTCTTTTTTGACTTTTGCATTGTACTCCTCATTCTCTTGGTAATATGCTCATCAGGTGGCAATGCACTAATAACTTATGATCGACAAACACTTTTAAATCTTTGATTGTCTCATTCCTATGGCTCGGATCCATGCTGGACTCTGGGAGATACCACCCTGCCACGATTGGACTCCTCCACCAGCATATCCTGCCTGCCCCTACCCACCCTGTACAAGAAACGCTATAGAAAGTGGGGCAAATGGAGTGGCATTCGCATTCGTCTTAAGGTCTACCTTAAAGCACAGGTTATGGCTAATCCACATACTAGCATGGATATTCTACGTCCTCTCCCCTCCTCCCGTGACTGCCTTCTTGCCAGATCGGACAGCAAGTCTACCCAGCCCTCCCAGTGGCATGCCTGCCTATTTGGACCTTGATAACGTCTTCCAGAGGTGGAGTGCATCACAGCAAACTAAGCCGTTTGCGACATGCTACGAGTAGGGACATGGCGCCCATGACACATATGGCTCTACTAAATGTAAGGTTACTGGTGAATAAGACTTGGATTCGCCCTGGTGAGTCATTCTCCTTCTCGGAGCTTCTCCCCCCAGACTGTGCCTTCTTCAGCTCACCTAAGCTTAGCCTCGGTTTTTAAAAATAAACATAAAATTTGACAGCTCCCCTCCCCTACTCTACCCTAAGCTTTGAAGTTCAATTACTGGAGTTGGTCGATTCTTCTAAAACTGTGTGTTGTGGTCTACCGACCGTCGAAATACAGAAACGATTTTATACATGACTTTGCTGATCTATTAGGATCTGTTCTTTTTAAATATGATTGTGTTTTTATCACTGGCGATTTAAATATTCATATCTGTTGTAAGGATGATCCATTAGCCAAAGAATTTCTTGCTCTAACTGACTCTCTTAACCTAGATCAATGGGTAAATGAACCAACCCACTTTAAAGGCCATACCCTTAATCTGTTTTTTTCATTTGTATTAAGGACATTCCCAACATTGGTTAAATGACTCTACACGTGCCCTACGACGTGTGTGTCGTCGAACTGAGAGGGAGGTGGAAAAAAGATAAGCTCCAGCTATCCTTACATATTTTACGTTCCAGCCGCATGAAGTTTGCTAAAATGGCTAAAGCGGCATTCTTTTCTGAAATTATTGAGACTAATGGCCATAATCCTCGAACGCTGTTTAAAATCTTTAATTCAGTGGTCAATCCCTGTTATGAAATGCTGATGGTGTCTTCTCCGGCTTTCTGTGAACAATTTTTTAATTACTTCACAGATAAAATTTTATCTCTCAAGTCTTCACACCCTTTAGTTGTGAGCCCTGCTTCCACCCCCCCAAGATGTTTGTCAACCTTTCATCAGTTTGAGCCGGTGTCACTCACTGCCCTTAAGCAAATAGTTAAACAACTGAAAAATACAAATTCTGTAGATGATATTCTCCCATCACGCATTATCAACGATGGTTTTGATGCAATATTTTAACTCTCATGAATTCATCATTGCTTTACGGCCATGTTCCATCAGCCTTTACACATGCTGTAGTGCAGCCTGTTCTCAAAAAAAGGAGCCTTGATCATAATGACTTTGCAAACTACAGATCTCCAAACTCCTGTTCCTGTCCAAAATCTTGGAGAAGATAGTTCTCTTGCAACTCCAGGCCTATCTGGATGCGAAGAATATCACTGATAAATTTCAGTCTGGCTTTAAACCACGTCATAGCACTGAAACAGCTCTGCTGAGAGTCCTTAATGATCTTCAGCTTCAGTTTTATTTTGAAGGCTAAGCATTACGTACCACATATGGATCTTGAAAAGTTTATTCATGCCTTTGTGACCGCTAGATTAGATTATTGTAATTCCCTTTACTTTGGTTTCCATGCTGCTCTTCCCCATAGATTACAGGTTGTGCAAAATGCTGCAGCACGCCTTTTGACCGGTACCGAAAGGTTTACCTCTATCACCCCTGTCCTTGCTGATTTGCCCTGGCTTCCCATCAAAATACAGCACCTAGCTATCCTGTCAAACTTCTTAGACCATACACCCCTGGGAGAGCCCTCAGATCATCCGACCAATTATTCTTGGTACAGCCTTGATCTCGGCTTAAGACCAGAGGTGACGTGCGTTTGCCCTGGTCACACCTAACCAGTGGAACCATCCAGTCTTTTAAATCACAATTAAAAACTCACTTATTTAATCTTTCTTTCCTGGTTAGTTAACACCTGTATTTTATCTTTCTATATATCTTTTTCTGTGAAGCATTTTGGTATACTGTTGGTTTTTAAATGTGCTATATAAATAAAGTTGTATTGTATTGCATTGTACCATGCTGGAATTAACTGAGCTTACGAGAACAACCCATAAGCAGGGAGGTTACAGAAGGGCAGGGGGAAGAAGGAAAATATGCCAGCAAATGCAATACATATATCTCCTATATACAGTCTAATATTTATTAACCTGGATTTCACTGGGAAATGAAATTATTGGGTTTAATATTATTTAGTAAAAGTATCCTGGGCTTAGATGGGTAATATTCATGTAGTATGTACTTCATTGGTGTGAGTGAGCTGAGACTCCGCAGCCCTGCTGTACAGCTGATAGCTATGCTCAGGAGCTCCAAGGCCTGTGGTACATACCCGATTAATAGAGATAGACTGATCATATTTAGCATTGAAGGATTAAATATAACAGTAGGACTTCTTTGAGCAGTCTTGTAGGGATGGGGTCTAAAATGCACCTTGATTGTTTGGAGGAAGTAATTATTGAAGTTAACTCAGAAAGCTCAATAGCAATGTAATGACAGTAGGTGTATGTAATCTTACATCTGTGAAATAGTTTAGAGTCATTTTTTTCTCTAATGGTTAAAATTTTATTTATAAAGAAGTTCATAAAGTCATTACTGGTTAATGTTAAAGGACGGCTTGGCTCAACAGAGCTCTGATGTTTGGTCAGCCTGGCTAGTGTAGTGGTAAGACTACACACTTACAGAGCGGGAGTCGCAAGTTCGATTCCCATCCAGTAAGGGTCCTGGCTAGACCCCCCATGCTAAAAACCAAGCCCTGGAATGGCGCGGCTATGTCTGCAGCCTGTCCGCAGCTCGGACACAAGCATTTCACTACATGTTGTACTCTGTATGATTGTGTATGTGACAAATAAAGGTTGTTTGTTTGTTGCAATGGCACTAATATTTCCACTAATGGCCCATAAGGATTTTTCCAATAAATCATGAATTTGAGTGGTTTTAATTATTATAATTTTTCAGCAACAGATGTTAAAGTTAAAGACATATTTTAAAATCTCAATCACATTGATCTGAGTCATCCAAATAGCGTCAGACCAGATGGGTCTTTAAAAGAATATTATTGGGAAAATCAGTCTATTCACTTTTCGCATTGTGAAGTAAATTTGAAACATGATGCAGGGTGGGCAAACAGCAGTGATCCACAAATGTGACATATCCCATTTCCAGGTAGGAAGTGGGTGGAGGATACATGAATTTTGTGGAGCTGGGAACACATCCACACAAATCTTCACTCAGACTGTTTAAACAGCAGGGAGAGTGAGCCCATCCATCACCAAGGGAATCTCATTTCAACCGCGTGTCGGATGCAAATGAACATTGCTTGCAATCAGAGAGCTGCTGTTTTGCCAATAGTAGCAGAGGAGTGGAAGAAATGTTAGCTCATCCGTCTTGGCTTGGTTAATAAAGCACCATTCAAAAGAGATATCTCAAATCATATTTGCATTCTGGGAACATAGTCACAGGTTGCTATTTTTTATTGTGTTTTAGCAGTACTTTACTTTCATTTAATGAAACTAGCAAGTAGAAATCGTTATGCTTCTTGTTTAGAAGCAGACACGTAGAAAAAAATGTGAATAGGAGAAAAAAGAATGCAGATATCCTTTGACTGTAATCCAAGTTATCAGAAGTCACCCTTTTTATCCACAGCAGACCTGTCTCTGATTCTTTCTACTAAGGAAAATCTACAGCACCACCTGTGGAGTGCACATGATGATTTTGGCTCTACAGCATAGGTTCTTAAAATAAATATAACTATAAGAACAAGTTTTGGCATATTTATGCATGATGCAGCGTTCACCACATGGAGCACATAAGCTCTCATGTTGTTGTGCTCTGGTACAATTTTTTCTTATGCAACATTTTAGGATTTATTTATTTTGGGTTTTTTTGTTTGTTTTTTTTAATATTTAGTTTGTTTTTTTTTATTTCTGTTGCTAGAAGCCCTTCAACCAAATGTCACAAAAGTGGAATCATAATTAGAGTGAGCTATGGCTACATTTATGACTTCCTGGGACCCATTCTTTTCTGCATAACACGTATAAGAATGAGAAACAGAATCAGAATACTTTAATAATCACTGAGGAAATTATGTGGCCACAGCTGCTCTAAGACAGTAAGAAGATGCTAGAAGTCTGAGGATCTGCAGGAGTATGGCAGCTAAAAAGGGTTCCTGCAGATGCAAGGACAAGGTATCAATGCATTTTGAGAGGCTGTTGTTTAGTATTCCTCTTTCAGAAAAAAAAAATGCATTCATACTTAGGGTGCTGCTAATCAAATGCATTTTATTTATTGATCAGCAAGCAGACATTTTGGCAGTTTCCTGGGCTTGAACATTCAGGTGTGTGCCAAGGAGGAAAGACATCAGCAATGAGTCAAGAAAATTGCTCATGCCAGTCAGTCTGGGAAGTTTTATATGGTCATTTCCACACAATTTTCATTATTCTAATGTCAGAAAAAAAATTAGTAAGTGGAAAATATTTGAGGCAGCTGCTTTTCTTCTCTGTGGATGCCCCAACATTCACCTCAAGGTAAGTCACAGCAAAATTCCAAGAATTCAAGAGCTACATCTCAGACTCTATAGGTCTCAGTTAATGTGGTAAATGTTAAAAAAAGTTAATTACATCACAGTTAGAAAAAGACAAGAAGTATGACTAAGGAAGAAAAACTAAAATGAACATTGCAGCACAGTTTAGTTGTATCTGAACAAACGACAAGACTTTGTCAATTGTCAAGCAGAGCTGTGCTGGGGTGATGATGACCTGGGAAACTTGCAGTCATTGAGTTGAACATGGGCTCCTTTGTAAGTATTCTCTGTAAATATTCTAAAGCCAAATATAAGGTTGCCAGCATTTCTGCAACAACGTGAAGGTAAATAATCAAGGTCCAATGTTCAGTGGCCCAGTAAAATTCCAGACCTCAACCAGACTGAAATGTTATCATGGGCCCTCAACAGTAACTCAGCTAATGATGAATTATTCCAGCAATCAGTCTATTCACATGATGTGAACATGTTATAACAAATTCTGCTATTTCTTTTTATATATCTTTTGAATGACTAATGATTCAGACGTTACTGTATGTTCAAAATAATATTTTTAATTTGTTACATAAATAAATGCCCACAAACCTTAATGAACTTAAGCAACACTGTAAAGAAGAGAGGGCTACAATTCCTTCATAATGAAGTTGCTGCTGAAGGTACACTACAGGAATACTTTCTTTTTCTCATTACTGTACGCTGTGTTTTGGATATTTTAATATGACATAACCCTAGAGACTTTGTCTGGCATGCAGTTTGTCTTATATTCTCAATTTGTGTATGTTACAGTCTAAGATCATAATGACTTTATCTAAA
>VUQR01030752.1:12507-26906 GCA_015108515.1 Hemichromis elongatus
TCATTAGGAGTGTCTTCATTAGGAGTGCATCCTCCCAGTGTGTGTGTCTCCAGTTATTATTGGGTGTTTCCTCAAGAACCCTATCACTCTGACAGTGTTTTCGATAAGGCTGGGTAAAATAATGTGTCAGAATGTAATTATACGGAATGATGATCAAAGATCACAGCTTCTATTTTGGTTGCCATATCTGCCTACAAGATTAGCCAACATTATGCATTACAAAATTATATCCTCAGTACATTTAGTCATTCATATATACAAATCTAGAAGAAAGAACATATAGAGGCTGTATTTGTATGTAATTGTATTAAGAGGTGCAATACGCCCTCAGGGAGAGGGTTACACCGGAGAGTGGAGCCTTTTCACATTGGTGTTGAGTGCAGTACAAAGTGTTTCTTCTTCTTTACATTAGGCTGATGAAGCTTTTCAGTTTTGTCAGCGACTGATCTTTTTTTTCTTTGACCTCCAGGCCTGGAAAATTAAGCAAAGGGCCAAAAACTACAGATCTTCTAATTGGAACTTTAAGCTGCCTCCAAAAGTAATTGAATGTGCACAGACTCCTATTTTTAAATATGCTCAGATTTACAGCATTTTTTTATTTTTTTTTGGCCTGGTTTTAAAAGCACAGTTTAGGACTCTATGGATAGAAGAGTCTTAACTACAGTGTATGATCTTTTTTTTTTTAAATAACTCATCTATTTTTATACTGGAGTTAAGGTCGTGGCTGCTTTGATTGAGCTTATGCTCTATTAATTTATTTATTAATTAATGGTGTGTGTGCTTCATACCATCCTAGAAGTTTGTGCTTCAGGTTTTGTGAATATAATTCAATAGAAGTAGCAGCAGGTTACAGATCCTATCGCTTTATATGATAACGTTGGAACCCCACTCCCTCATCCAAGTATGCTCAATTCTGGTCCCAAACAAACACGGAGGTGGCCAAAACTCAAATGCTGAGGCTCTAAATGGAAAGTATGAAACCAATTAGTGTTTGTGTCAATTTATATACAGTCTGTGATCGGGCTTGGAACGGTGTTTTGTTGAGTCACAGCATTGAAACACTTGATAGCAAATCTGGCCTAAATTTGATCTGCAGTTTGTTATGGGCCACATTTGGCTTTGGTAATTGGCGTTGGCTGTCCTGACTCCATCTCGTGTCCACCTTTTATGGGTCAGATGTTGGGTGTGTTGTGGCATTTTAGCCAAATGTGGTCCAGACAACAATAATCTCTCTTGGGCCTTGCTCATGACTGTTTAGCCATATTTGGCCCATTCAACATTCACTACACCTATAACCAAGTGTCAACTTCCAAAAGGAGCCAGATTAGACCCAGAGGTGTTTGCCAACTCTGTGTGTGAGCTTTAAAAGCCTCTTCCATCACAGATTGTTGAACAGATTGTATCTCTTCAGGTAGCGTCTACAAGTGTGTCCCACAAGCTCGGTTACCATCGAGAAACACCTAGTTGTCTCCTAATCATAAAAAACACCAATTAACTAGACGTGATGCACCTGAAACTGGTCTGAAATGGGTTTAAAATGCAGTGAGTGTTGATAGTAGTGATAGTAGTGTTGAAGGTTTGGCTTATATTGTTGCTAAACAATTGCATGCTATATGATTATTTCAGAACTCATCACTTTAGTTTTTAAAAGTCTGAACTTCTATGCGTGTGTGTCTTCATCGAAAGACGGAGTCTAGTGTAATGTATGTTTTTGGGGAAGGGTGTATTTGTGAATTGGTCTGGAAGCACTGACATTATCTGGGAGGAGATATTGCTGGCTCAGTTATTCCTTCCTATTTGGGAGCTGAAGCCAGGGCTACATAGATTTCAATGGACTTGGGACCTTTAGTAAGCATAGACCATTTTTTCCCAGCACTAACTGGATCCACAAAAAAGCAAGGACAAAAACAAGGAAACATTTTTCTTCTTGGAAACGACATATTCACTATGTTATTTGATATTTCAAAAACATTTGTGTTTGGTGCATTTCAACCGCATGACTTCATTTTATATGAACAAGAGCTTTCTTAGCAATAAGAAATGATCTCTTCTGCTCATGAAAATTCCTTAGGTGCACTGAAATGTTCACCATGGTAAAGGACACACTCAGCTTTGTCAATGCTCGGCCACTGTATTTGTGTTGGTGTAGCAGTCAGCCCTGTTGCATCGTAGCCCGCACCAATACTTCACCATCTTTACCTCATCTCCTCCTATCAAATTAAAGTTGTTCTAGCACTTTGTATTTTTAAATTCCATTTCCTTCTTAAGTTATACCCCCTTCTCTTTCTATAAACTATTTACAGATTTCTTTTGGAAGCATTTTATTTCTTACTTTATATATTATTTGCGCTGCTTTAAACTTCACGAAGTCTTGGAATTTAATAGCTTGCATTTTGATAAATAGTGAATTTATATGGTCCCTGTACCCAGCATTATTTATTAATCTAATGGCCCTTTTTTGTGTTATTTTTATTGTTTGTGTATTATTTTTGTATTTGTTTCCCCAGACCTCTACAGTAGCTCATATACAGCAGTAGTAAAGCACAGTATAATATGTGCAGTGCTTTCTGATCCAATAGTTGCTTTCCACAGGACGGCAATGCCCCATGCCAGTTTCCCCCGAACATCAGTAATGTGTGGTTTCCAACAGACCTTGTGGGCAATAATCACACCAAGAAATTTGGGTGGAGTTCGAGAAAATAACAACTATACAAGAAACTTTACAAAAAAAGTCTCAAGATACAGAAGAATATGATATATAAACAATAAACGAGCTAGGAACCAAACAAAACATGCAATAACAATAATGTAAAGTTCTAAACTTCCGAACTCTGGCTCTAGGACACTGGACCATGACAAAATCTTTCTATCAGGAGGTAAAACAGGAGTTGCTTTGGTCACGTATGTATTCACAGAGTTTTGCTACAATGTACAAATGCTAAAAGAACATTCAAGATCATAGAGGAAGCTCCTGTATATTCAGAAAAATGCAGTTTCCTGGAATCATTATCAGCTGACTGTTTCCTGGAGGGCTAATTGATTGTTATTTATGTACATCATAAATATATTATGGCCCTGAGCCATTAAGTGATTTATAAACTAACAGCAGCACTCAAAAACTGCTCTAGGACTGACTGGAAGCCAGTGAAAATGTGTAGGTGCAAAAATGCACTTAGCTCTCTTGGTGCTGGGTGCATTAGTGATGGTGAAAATGCTGAGTACCCTTTTAGAAGATGCATGATAATCTTCCTGTACTATCAAAATAAAAAATGAGTTATCTCTGCATTTTAACGTTAAGTCCTAATGGTCACATTTTGAATGCTGGCACCTTGATCAGTATCGGCGTGCTGATTATGTGGGGGGCATGGAGTTATAGTTTCTGGGCCCAGAATGATAAGATATTAAACACTGGTCTAAGAACTCAAGGTTTGCTATTGGAAAATTGTAAGCTGAGAGGAGCAATGAAAAGGTCAATCATCAGTTAGGGAGCAGGATTGCTAAAAGTCACCGATTCTCTCAAACAGGTCAAAGATGGAAGACTGAGCTAAAATTATCACAACAGTTTTAATTCTGATACCAAAGGTTATGATAATGACGATGTTTCCTGCTTTAGTCTTCTTTACAAATATTTGTCTGACACATAATATTATTCCTTATGGACTCGCAAAATTAACTGATTGTTTTTAGTTTTGTTTAGTTTTTGCCACTTCTTTTTTTGTAGATATAATGTTACTTTTTAAAAAGTATTACAAGAGTGTTTTGTAACAGTGTTGCAGTCATTACTTAAAACAAGGTAACAGCTTACTTTACTGAATTACTTCCGGCTGAAAATAATTTGTTATAGTACAAATTTTAATAAGGGGAACAGAATATCTGTCATTTATTAGCTCACATAAGCCTGACTCAAAAAACTGATGTAAAACAATCCACTGAGCATTTCACAGAAAAAAGCTGTGGTTTCAGTGATTCTACTGTAGCATTGAGTGCAGATAAAGTCTATGATCCTACAAGCCTGTTCATCCACTTCTGTTACCTGTTTATGATGAAGCTTTGGCTGCATAAATGGACTTGAACTCTACTTCAGCATATTTGTACTCCCACACACCAGCAAACTAAAGCAGCTATGTAGCCCAAAAAATAATTATCCGTCATGTTATATTATGATTAAAGATAAATTAAATGTGATTACAGTAACACATCATTTCGACTGACGATGTCTTATGCAGATGGCATAATCTGAAAGAGATGCATGCATGTATGAGGACAGCAAGACAGTGATTTTGTGTGCCTTGAGACGAGCCCCTTATTGATGATGGGTAGGCTGACAGATGCGGTCATGAAGGACTCTCTTTGAACTATGATGTATACAGATGACATTGTGGTCTGCCAAAGTAAAGCTGGTGGAAAGGCAAAGATGCAAAGAGCTGAGGTAGTGAAGGTGGATGAGACCTTAAATATCTGGGAACAATCGGGTATATTTGACATTAAAGGAAAAAAAGTAGAAAGAAATTGCATTTGCACTACAAATATTGGAAAGTGTGATGAAGGAGTATGGTTTGTGGCTTGGCGTTTGGAGGGAGAGGATGGGCAAGATGGCTAAGGCTGTGGTATCCGGTGGGGAGAGTGACACACTTGGCATGGATTTGCTAATTAGTCTCTCCGCATGTATTTAGTAGGTGCGAGGCTGGAAGGAGATTTTTTTTTTTGACAGACTGGCCACAGGAGCAGGACACGCTGAACTTGGAGAGCTGCTAAGAATTTTCCTGCATGTATTTGTCCAGTAAAACCATTGTGTGAGCAATAATCTCACTCTCTCCTGAGTTTCCCCTGCCTGATGTGTTAGTTTTAATCTGGTACAATAAGGTCTTTGAAAAAGTTGCTTTGAAGCAGCTCACTGACCATCTGTCAACAAACAATCTGAGCCATTTCAGCTTGCTTTTAGACCAAACCACTCCACAAAAACAGCTTTAATCAAAGTTGTAAATGATCTGTTGGTAAATGCAGACAATGATCGCACTTCAGCTTTATTACTGCTAGATCTAAGTGCTGCGTTTGACACTGTGGATCACTGCATTTTATTGGATAGGCTAGAACATTTTATCGGAGGTACGGGGAATGTTTTATCATGGCTGACATCCTACCTGTCTGGGAGATCTCAGACTGTTTAGTTTTAAAAATGATCTTTTTGAGACCTGTGCTGTAGGGCATGGTGTACTTGGCACATTTCTCTTTTCTCTCTATCTGCTGCCTCTCGGTTTTCTTCTACGTTCTTTTAGTGTAAACTTTGACTGTTACGCTGATGACCTGCAGCTATATGTTACTTTAACCATTGAAAACCGTGCTGGCATTTCTTCACTGGTTGCCTTGCGAGGTTCAAGCAGAGTTTAAGGTCCTGTTGCTCACCTACAAGGCTTTTAAATGTTTGGCACCTTCATATCTCTCTGATCTTTTGCATTCCATCCCATGCTCTCCGATCTCAGTATACTGGCCTTCTAAAAGTTCCCGAAGCCAGAAAATAGACTATTGGGGAGCGTGCTTTTTCTTTTCGTGCCCCATCCTTGAGAAACAACCTCCTTGAAGATATTAAGCAGGCATGCCCTGTGGAGGTTTTTAAAGCTAAGTTAAAGACCCGCTTGATCACCCTATCCTATGTGTCTTTATTCTATGCCTACAGTTTTTACTGGTTCTTATTGCTATTCCTTTTTTTTTTTTATCAGTTTTTAAACTGTATTGTTTTTATTTATTTATTTTTATCTTCAAATAGCTGTTCACGGCTTTGTTTGAAAGCACTTTATAAACAAATGTATTATCATTAGAATTATTATTATTAACATGTAAAGTTACTTTCTTTCTTTTTCTCCTCCCAATCCACTAATTAATTCACTAATAAGCCCATAATTAAAAAGAAAACCTTTATCAACCAACGTACCCCAAGCAATATTTTTACTCTCAATCCTCTCTTGACATCTTGCTGAGTGATTAATAATTAATAATTAAATGCATAGCGGTGTATAAACACATACCAAGTGCCAAAAAAGTTGAGTGAAGAAGGTTGCATACGACCAAGCTGATCACATAAGTGTTCACTGGGGTTGAGGTCAGAACTGAAGGCAGGTCATCCATCCTCTCCAATCCTGAACTATTGAAATACACTCTGATAAACCCCATGTGGACAAGCACTACTATTTTGGAAGTTAAAGTTCAGTCCAAGATTGTGGGGATATGAAATTTCCAGTAGTTGCACAATCTCATCTGAATATCTCTCAGCACTGACATTTCCATCAATGACAGCCTCATTTTTCCAGTGAGGGAGATGCTGTTGATGCAGCAATCAGCAAAGCGTTTTCTGCACTTTGACCCTACAATCCAGATGCCATAGGCAGGATCTGGACATAACATTCTTCTACCTGTTCAGGTTTCAGTACACGTGTTGCCAGCAACAGCGCAAACGAGCTAGTGAAGGGCTCCTATTCCTGATGGTGAAGGGCAGTCATGGCAGGCCTCCTGTCCACCCTTAGGAGAGCCATTGGCCATATTGTCCTGCAAATCTGCACGAGATAGCCAACGATTCTTAAGTGTTGACAGGGTGAGGAAATGGTTTTCTTGTGGTGTCATCTTCTTGGGGCACTACTACCATCTGCTGTTATATAGAACTTGGCCTTCAATTTGGAAGTGGTACTAGGGCTCACTCCAGATAACTTGGGTTGGTGGAACACACACCTGAACTTCAAAGTGCAGCATGCTTGGAAAAGATATTAACTGACCACTCTTGCAGGGTACATACATGCTCACAGACGCTGCTAATCAGGCAGGCAACAGTCAGGCACCTCAATGTCAGCACCTGGGTTAACACAAGCTCGAAACAAGAGTGGAGGGTGTACTTCTACTATAGGGCGATCACATGCCTTAGCCTCCCATGGAAGGTCTATGCAAGGGTACTGGAAAAGAGAGTTGGCCTGACAGTGGAACCTCTGATTCAGGAAAAACAATTCGGTTTTCATCCCTTTTATCGAACTCTGGACCAGCTCTATCTTCTCAAAGATATTTGAGGGTGCTTGGGAGATTGCCCAACCACTTTACATGTATTTTGTGGACTTGAAGAAGGCCCCCCATCCCTCAACATGTCCTTTGGGGGGTGCTTCGGGAAAATGGGGTGTCTGGCCCATTTCTATAGGCTATTCGGTCCCTGTACAACTGTTACACGAGCTTAGTCCGCATTGCTGGCAATAAATCTGACTTGTTCCTGGTGGCTTTTGGACTCTGCCAGGGCTGCACTCTGCTTTTTCAGATGACGTGGTTCTGTTGGTGGAGTTGCTGCTCCAAGTAGAGGAGTTTAGTTATCTCTGGCTCTCGACCGGCAGCTTGGGGCCACGTCTGCAGTGATGCAAATGCTGTCCCAGTTCATCAAGGTGAAAAGAGAACTGAGCATAAAAGCAAAGCTCTTTCTCACCTATGTCATGAGCTTTGAGTAGTGACCAAAAGAATAAGATAATGGATAGAAGTGGCAGAAATGGGCTTTCTCCAAAGACCGGTTGGCTTCTTACTTAGAGATAGAATGAGGAGTTGGAGGGTTTTGGAGCTCGGAGTACAGCCACTACTCTTCCACATCCAGGCTGTTTCCCGGATAAGCTGGAGGAGGGGGAGAGGGAGACCTGGACTTCTGTACAGCTGCAACCCAGCTCCAAATAAGCGGAAGAAAATAGATGAATGAACTAGAGATCATGGAATATTCTGCATGAGTTTGATCTGTTTGCACAAGACAGATTTCCTCCTGGGGCAATAAAGTACATCTTTATCTTTAAAATGTCTTGATAAATTCAAATACTTTATCTTGTGTGATAACCACACAGACACTCTAGTCAAACACAACATGA
Source organism: Hemichromis elongatus (assembly GCA_015108515.1). Taxonomy (NCBI): domain Eukaryota; kingdom Metazoa; phylum Chordata; class Actinopteri; order Cichliformes; family Cichlidae; genus Hemichromis; species Hemichromis elongatus. The sequence goes on from VUQR01030752.1 coordinate 20,382, forward strand.
TACTGCCTCAATATCCATTGAACAATGCAGTGTTCAAGCAGGCTTGTAGTGTTACTGAAGCCAACTAGGTTGCAAGAGCAAAAAAAGCAAAAACATATGATGCAAACTCTTGTTTGAAATTGCATGAAATATTTCTCTTTAATGAGTCCTCACTGTTTGTTTTCTGAAGCAACCCGAGAGACACTGACTGCTGATCCTAATCTGGTGTTTGCTCCAGGGAACATGATGCTATACGAGTGAGCTGCTCTACTCTGTCTGCAGTCTCACACACAGTACACTGGGCCAAAATATTACATAAAGATGGATGCAAATGCAAGAGGCTATTTTAATATACTTGCTATTCTAACACTGTTCATGCAAAATAAAAATAAAAAATAGGTTGATAGTTTTATTTGGTGTATTTAAATGAATTGAATACCAACTTAATACATGAGGTGGCAAGGTAGATTTTTATTTTATTTTTTTTACATACAAAAAAACAGAGTTCACATTACATCGTGGCTCTGTCTTTGTAAAGGAGCATAATTAAAGAAACCCACTGAAAATTTAAACTCCAAGTATCCAAGGCAACCAGAGGTTCAAAGCTTCACAAAAGCTGTAAGATACTAGACGGTTATCTAGCTTGTTGTGTTGTCACCTATTGTTTTCTGCCCTGTTTTTCTTATTGTTTTGTTTTAATTGTCTCATGTCTCTTTTACTCTGACTGTGAAGCACTATGGTCAACTTTGTTGTTTCTAATATGTGCTATATAAATTCATTTTGATTTTTTTTTTATTTGATTATAGAGTGGACTGAGTTGATGTCAAGTTGTCACAGGAGAGAATACTATTAGGGCTACAGGGCTAGAAGACAGGCAACTAACATTACACACACTTATTCAATTTCACTGGACTATTTTTGCAGTTACGCTTAGTCAGAGACAGTAAGCAGGGGTGGGTATACTTCCATCCTGGTTTGGCGCCTGCACATTGTGTTTTTCCTCGGTAGATGAAAGAGTTCCTTATCTTTGCCTTCAGGTTAGAGAATCGGTCCTGAGTGTCATCTTCACTTACGCACTGAATGAAGGTTCAGAGTACCCAGCCTTCTTGGCACCTGGTGTCCCATCACTGTGTGTCCCATCTGGTGCGTCTATTGTTCTACTGGAGGAATTCAATGCTTATCAGTGCATTGGCTGTAGGACTGACTGGGACAGCCTGCTCAACCTGAATCTAAGTGGTGTTTTTCCACCATAGTGTCCATAAATGGATTTATGGAATGAAGTGAGTTGACATCCAGGCAGCACAAGAGAGGTTACCGTTAGAGCCACAGGCCTAGAAGAAAGGGTGCTACCATGACACAGTACTTAATTTCACTAATATAATTTCAGACCTACAGTGATAACAGATGAGTAGTCATCAAAGTCATGTTCCTGACTTATAAAACTGATTTTAGAATGTAGCACGTGATTTTATTTTCTTTATTCAAAAAAACTTAAGAAGGGCATTTGTCTTGTTGCACTGGTCACAAAAAATTTGCACACTTTACATTTTCTTGTTCATGTCTCATACAATCAGTTTAAATTACACTAGAATAAATCACACAAGTAGCAATGACTTTTCTAAAATGCAGCTGGAAATGGGATATTCCTCCCTTACACACCACAGGAAGTGTTGAATTTCCATCTGTGTGCTGTGTTTTGGCTGCGTATACTGCCGCTGCGTATTCCTTGGATCCCATTCTTTCATGTGACTCATCTCAACCTCACATTAAAAACAATGGCCATCATGTGCTCTGTTGTCTTCATGTCCCAGTTTACAGCATCCAAGCACGATTTGAACCCTTCCTCTTTGCCAATTGTCACTCACTTGCTGCCCTTCCACCTCCTCCTCTTCTCTTCCGAATCCTTCCATCCTCATCACCACCTCAACTTTATGTCTCTCTCTTTCACTGTGTATCCTTCATGTAGTTATGTCAGACTCATTTTCCACCCGGCAGCATCCATCCACCCTCTTTTTTGTGTTTCCCTTCTCAACCATGGCCTCTCTTCTACTTGCACTTTTATCAGGATTTCTGGGTGCAGTACTTAACATGCACCGCATGTCTCAAATTTACAATCATTTAGCAGAAAGGCAGGGGACACATTAAAGATGAATAAACTATAACTAACAAACTATATGCAAGTACATCCACTCTCAGTATACCCAATGAGCTTTAGTGATTAACATCCATGCTTGTGCAGAGCAGGGGCAGTTAATTGTGATTTTGTATTAAAAGAATCATTGTTCATTGTCAGGCACATATGGCTGGAGCTTTAATCACAAAACTGGTCTTCTGGCCAGGACCCAGATCCAATACTGCCCCCGCAGACCTGAGTAGAGTCTACTGAGTGGGAGAACATTTTCATCATTTTTCTGCACACATTCCTCCTTCTTTAGGAAATACAACTTGCTCTCGAAATTGATGATGACGATGAGGGTGAATCAGATTCTGTGGCCTTTAGAGTCACCACATCTCAAACCAACATACCACCAAACGCATCCTAATAAAACACAATTTAAGAGAAAAGCTTTTGGAAGAATGGTGTTCCAGAGACCAGTAACTCCAGTCAGCATTTAACAAATTCACAGCAGGCTTGTTTTGTTTGGTTTTATTTCTTTTAATTTCATGCTAAGGATTCCTTTCGGAGACTAACATTTGTTACTGATGATGACCCTCTAACCAATTATTCTTAAATCATTGAACACTGACAGCAGCTACATTGTGATTGTCCCAAATAAAATGTCGCCACAAACTGGTGTTATTTCTCATTTATTTATTACAGCCGCTGTGATTTTATGCATAGCCATAATAACGGTAACATGGCTGAGGTCTGAGCAGGTTGTGACAGACAGCAATCACACTAATACTTTGGTGGCAAAGCTGGCAGGTGGAGTTTGTGAATATGTCTTGATTTGCTTTGTTTGTAAATAACATATTTTGTAAATCAAAGTAGATTATAATATCATTGCTTTGACATAAATAAGGGTTGTTTGAAGAAACAAGATTAAAGCAAGAAAAGCTCTTTTAATGACCATTGCACATAGGTGGTCTTGGACTTATTCTTGTAAATTACAAACATCAGGTATGATTACAATTTATAGGAAAATTTCCAGGCAATAAACTGGAATAATACATGTAGAATAAATACTTTTCATATGTGCCATATAAAAAGGATGTGCTTGCTTGTGACTTGTAGTACTGAATTCATACACATTTTAATAACACTTTTATTTGAATAAAATGTAAAAAGAAAGAAAGAAAGATCAATTTTACAAATTTTATGAGCTTTCGGCACATTAGACTTTGAGGAAGGTTTACATTTATTATGCCCAGTCTAAACCTCCACATGGTACCTGTAATGTAGAATGTAATCAAAATAACGATACTTTACAAATCTTACTGATTCTTAGGGGCTCATAGTAGAGATCTAAAAAGAATAAGAAGCTTTCAGTGAGGCCACAGCTGTGTTATTAGCATCTCGTTCCACAGCACAGAGCGGCTAAATAAACCGCACACTGTGAGAAAAGTGACGGGAATATAAGAACATCAAAGTATCATGCTCCAAAAATAGGATCATGTTTGTGCTAATCTGGAAACCACAGCTCTGTGCGCACACACTCACCGTCTTCTCACACCAGTGAGCTGATTCACAGAATCCCAAATTGATTTTTTTTCTCTAATATGCATGAGCGCACATTCAGAAACACACCCACACAGGGGAGCTCCCCAGCCTTCCTGACATGGGAAAGTTGTTGACGTGTGTCACACAGGCAGGAGTAAAGGAAAATCACAGGCAACAGAAGAACTCGAAACAGCACATTAAACCCGTTGTGGTTGCTTCTGAAGTAAACTGCACAAATTAGATGACATATTTTAAGTGTGCCAGTAAACACTGAGACACAAAGATCAGACTGTCTGTCAAACTCTCACTTTGAAGAGTCCCTTTGACACTGACTCTAGGGTAGATATACAGTATTGTTCAAAATAATAGCAGTACAATGTGACCAACCAGAATAATCCAGGTTTTCAATATATTTTTATTGCCACATGGCAAACAAGTTACCAGTAGGGGCAGCAGATGAAGCCAGCACCTGTTGAACACACATTTGAAAGCTGTATATTTGATAGATCCACTTCTTTCAGACATTTATATTACACTTTTGTTTTTATTTAATCAGATAGTGATTAAAGTGCTGATTTTAGGCCAATCTCCAACCTTCCTTTTATCCAAAATTCTTGCAAGACTAGTCGACCACTTGACTCCCTGGTACAACTCTCCTTAAAAAAAAAAAAAAAAAAGCTCTCCTTAAATCTAGAATATCTTACCAGCTTTATTGGGGTCAAGCAAAACAAGGGCTGGACAGTCACTTATATTTGCAGCCATATAAAGGTCATTCGACCAATAGAGTCAAAGACTTTAACAAATTATATTGTGGGTGAAATATCATACCACGGCGTGGTTTCATTTCAGTTAGTATTTCAGAAACAATGTCCCTAGAAACCAGTTCAAAATTGTGGGATGTCTGGGATCATAACTAAAAGGACTATCCAAGGTAGGCATATTTTCTCTTAGACTGTTATTTTTTTAATGCTGTTAATTATAAAGAACAGCAAATGTATTTTTTTTCTGGTGGAGATGCATAAAACTGCATTTTCTAGATTTATAAAAGCTGTCCATGCCTAGAGTTTTACACATTTGTTCCACTTCACTAAAAATGTATGATCATATATCTGATATGAAAAACAAACTATTAACATGTTGTTTTCTTTGTAAATTTAACACGAACATCTATCCAGATATTTACACCAATGAATATATAAATGCACATCATTCTATAATAGTTTGCTGAACAGCTGAACCCTCAACATTCCTGCATGCTCCCATATTTTGAGGTTGTACATCCGCTAGGTTTTTCTGGGGGTTTTCTGCTTTGTATGCTGCTCTCAATGATAGCAATAGTCCAGTAAATGAGGCATTCAGGGACCCATCTGTTAGGGCCAGCCTGACGTCAGCTGGGCCTGTACACACCAAGGGATCACTTGGCCCTTATGGGGGCATGCACATATAAACACACACACACACAAAGCTTCCACAGATGGATCCTTTTGTAATTCAAAATTAATCGAAATGGTCACAAGAACAGGACTATCAGATGTAATGTGGAGATTTACAGCTGAGTCCACATTTATATATGGTCTGTGTCCTCTGTGACTACAGTTTACTGGCTGGCTGATTTTAAAGGGGAAAAAATGCATTACTTGTAGTTGTATTTTGTGTGCTAGCAACCAAAGGAAAAAGCTTCATGAAGCAAGACTTTCCAGGAAAATGAGGGAAACTGCCCAATCAGTACTTTTATTTTGCTTCAATCTAGCATGCGCAGCCGACATCAACGAGTTTACGGAAGTAGCAGTTAGCTTCGTGAATGTGCTAACGGAGGAGATCATTCCTACTAAGAGAGTCACCACATTCCCGAACCAGAAACCGTGGGTGGACAGATCGATCCGCGCTGCAGTGAACAACAGGACCGCTACCTACAACGAGGGTCTCGCCACTGGCGATATGAGCGCCTACAAAGCGGCCTTATACGGCGTGTGGCGCACGGTGAGAGATGCCAAGCGCCGGTACCAGGAGCGCGTGGAGACTCGCTTCCACCAAGGCGACACACGGAGTATGTGGCACGGACTACGCACCATTACGGACTGCAAAGCCAGGGACACTGGACTGATGAACGCCGACTCTGCATTCACCAATAAGCTGAACCAGTTCTACGCCCGTTTCAAGTTTAGCCAGGCGGCTAATGCTAACTACCGCCCGACAACCGAGGACGGTGACGTCATCAGCAGGAGACCGGTGATCAGCATTGCGGAGCACGACGTCCGAGCGGCACTGAGGAGAGTGAACACAAGGAAAGCGGCGGGGCCAGACGGCATCACCGGCCGTCTGCTGCGCTGCTGTGCTGACCAGCTAGCAGGTGTGTTCACTTCCATCTTCAACGAGTCCCTGGCGAAGTCTGTGGTCCCCACATGCTTCAAAAGATCAGTCATCATCCCTGTAGCCAAGAACAAAAAGCCCTCATCCCTGAACGACTACCGGCCAGTTGCACTGACCTCCGTAGTTATGAAGGTGTTCGAGAGGCTGCTGAAGGACATCATCTCCTCCTCCATCCCAGTCACTATAGATCCGCTCCAATTCGCCTACCGACCCAACAGATCTACCGAGGATGCCATCGCCCATGTCCTGCACACCACCCTTAGCCACGTGGACAAGAAACCGGGTAACTATGTGAGACTGCTGTTTGTTGACTACAGCTCAGCGTTTAACACAATAGTGCCCAGCAGACTGTTCACAAAGCTGAGGGATCTAGGACTCAACAGCCGTCTGTGTGCATGGGTGTTGGACTTCCTTACTGGCAGAACTCAGGTGGTGAGGGTTGGTAGGTGCGTCTCTAACAGCATCACCATCAACACAGGAGCACCACAGGGCTGTGTCCTCTCACCACTGCTCTA
>VUQR01030753.1:0-10468 GCA_015108515.1 Hemichromis elongatus
CCCAGATTCTGAGCGAGTCATACAACAAAGGGTTATGTTTATAGGTGTATAGTTCTAATGGGAGAGCTGAACTCAACAAAGCTGATAGGCGCGCTTTGCCACAGTTGGATGACTCAATTTGGAGCCAAGCTGGAGTCTCTGTAGTAATATTACTCATCCAGTACAGCATATTTCGAATATTTGCTGCCCAATAATAAGACTGGAAGTTTGGTAAGGCTAATCCCCCCATTGGCCTAGTTCTCTGCATAAAATCCTTACGGATTCGTGGACTTTTTCCATTCCAAATAAAAGCAGAGATATGTTTATTCAGCATCATAAAATACTTATTGGGTAAGTAGCATGGGATACATTGGAATAAGTAAAGGAACTTTTCTTCTAATTTTTTTATGTGGTCTTGAGCCAATAGTTCTCCAAGCTTTCTGAGGATCTTTCAAAAAAAATGTTCTTTGGAAATTGTCTGCTTTTACACTCATTTTCAGTCTGCTCTTTGTACCTGACTATTTTCAGAGGAATGTATTTTTGTCTTATGCCACTTAACACCAACCTGTGAATCATTCAAGTGGGGGACTAACTCAATGAATTAACCAGTATTGTGTTTACAACAGACAACTTAGCAAAGAACCTTTTTTAAATTGCAAATTCAGGCAATTTGCTATTAGCAGCCTGTTGCAAAAACATAACATCTACTGTGGTTTTAATTTAATCAGCTGAATCTGTGTAAAATGCCAAAGATAACATTGTCTGACAGGCATAAGTTAGTATTTTTGCAGCACTAAGCTAAAGGGATATTAACTGTTCCTGAAGCCTACTCAAAGAAACGACTAGAAAGCTTGCTTAAGAGAGTTCAGACTGTGTTAAAGAATAAAGGTGGTCACACCAAACTGAACTGTTAAATTTTAGGAACCAATTTATGCAAATCTTTGTTTACACACATTTCAATAAATCCCAGTACATATTTCCTATTTCCATAGCAACATATCAGGAATGAAGGGTGACTCAAGACTTTTGCACAGTACTGTAAGCAGATACATTTTTCTTCCAATTCAGAGTTTTCACAACAGACTCCAATCTGGAGTTCAAATGTTTAGCACTTGCAATTTGTGTTTTGCCGAATCGTAGCGAGCTGGTAATAAGAGCCAGAAATTGAGTCCCCTTCCCTTAACTACCCCTGGGACTCTGGAGGGACACAGTTTAACAAGCAGTGATTGCTTTTTTTAGCTGAGGTGTTTGGAAGCACGTGGTCACGATAAGGACTGCTATTTGAAAATGCGTCACTGTTTGGCTGAGCTGGGTGATAGAATTTCCAGGTGGGAGATGAGGATCAAAATCCCAGAGGAAAGACGAGATAACTGGACTACAGTAGAATCCAGAAATCAATTCTTGGCAGACGGACTGCTCATCTGTATGCAGCCAGCGGTTTACAAAAAGCTTTACAAAGACTTACGAGTGCCCAGATCGAGATAAAAATGTCACATGATGCCACATATGGGAAGGTCCACTCCAGACACGATCTTTTTTAACTTCATTTCATTCATTTATCCTGTGTTATGTCTGCCGCAACCTGGCTGAACTCTCACTCTGTGTGTGTGTGTGCATGTGTGTGTGTGGGAGAGGACAACAAGACAAAAAGGGGAAAAAGAGGAATGATGACAGTTTGGTTCTCACATGTACATGAGTTTTTCAGTGTGTTTGTCGTAACCTTAGTGTGACTTTAACCATAATGCAGCTGTGGTTAAAGCTAACATGAGGTGCAATGATTTAATCTAAGTGAGTCAGCTTTTATTCTTTAGAAATTTTAAAAAAGCAAGCTGCCACAGGAATCCTGTTGACATATTTAACGGTTCTTGTTCACAAACCCATAATAGTAGCTTATTGCTTGTGAGAAACAGAACTGGTCACTTCCCAGGAAAATAGCAAGGAATTGTATTGACTGTAATAACTCCCTAGTTTCTTCTTCTGAAAAATCAGGAGCTTGTCAGGACCTGTTTCTGGCTTACATATTGCAAATGATCTTTTTCTAGAAAGTTGATTTCATGGAGCAACACTTTTGTGGAACGCAGAGATCTGTGATGAGTAAAGAAGTGATAACTACATAATGAACAAAACCACGAATGGCACAGAAGTCACAGTTTTTCCTTTAATGTTTGGTCTTTGAAAGAATGAGTCATTCCAAATAGCTCACTCAGTTTGAATGTGATATTGTAAGAGGAGGTCACTGTTGCAGCAAGTAAGTTTGTGAAGTTTCTTCCCTCCTAGATATTCCTCTATCAACTGTGAGCTGTATAATTGGAAAGCAGAAACATTAAGGAAGCGCAGCAACTCAGCCACAGACTGGAGGTTGCATAAAGTTAATGAGTGTAAAGCTCCAAACTTCCTCTTGCACTAAAGTCAGCACAAAAACTGTGCGCGGGGAGCTTCATGGCTTTGGTTTCCATAGCCAATCAGGTCCTGTGGGTGTAATGTGCAGGTGGCTTCATACTTAATGTATGTTAAATAGCTAATTTTACAAAGCCCAAGTTTTTAACTACTGCTTATTACCATGACCACAAGTATATGACATGTATATTGGCACAGTCTGTTTTATAGTACAAGGTAAGTCTGTGTTAAAATGTGCAAAATAAGATACATGGTTAAGGATGCACAACTTACATGAATGTCAATTAGACCATGTGTAGTGAATAAGCACCCGTTTCTCCTTTTAAGAGCTAGAACAGGCCATGAGGAAAAGAAACGTGCATATTTCTTCTTTCACTCTAGTAATAAATAAGGCGATGTGAAAAAGAAGGTTTTCACAGCAGTCTATGTAGCTCTGTTTAAAAACCAAGTACACCTTTGCTGTTTCCATTGGAATGAATAAATGCACTTTATCAGCCAGTGTGAGCACCTTCATAAAAAGCAGAAGTTATGGCAGTTCATTAGTCTGGGGCATTCAGGTGTGAATCTCCGAGGAGTGGACGTCCCAACAAATTCATCACGAGGTCAGACGGTGGACTGCTCAGAGAAATGACCAAATCCCCATGAGCAACATCTCAAACTCTACACGCCTCAGTTAGCATGTTAAATGTTAAAGATCATAAGAATAACTTTTATGGCAAATACAGTATGTCTCATACTATGATTCCCACAAGTCTGTCCACAGCATAAATGTATATGTATCAAATAACCATGCTGTATGAGAAAAACACAGTAGAAGGCACTTTTATGAGTAAAATATAGTTTCAGAGTGCCCAGCCATGACTTTACAATCACCTGCCTGACCTGTTGTGTAGGTCCCCTTAAACAGTTGTGACCTGTAGGGTAATGGGTAATGTGACTTCTGATGGTGTCCTGCGTTGTCTGCCACCAGGACCATGGCAGTGGATCCTGTGGGTTCAGTGGGTTGCTGGGTGGAGCCTTCCGTGCATTGTGATTTTTCCTTTGCATTCCACAAATGCTCAATTTGATTGGCATCCAGAAGTTTTTATGACGAGCCAACACCACGGGCTCTTTATTGTTCCTGAGCAGATTGACAGGGTGTGACAGAGCTCACTGTTGTGTTGCAACAGGACACAGTTAGTTGGAGTACCGCAGCTAGGGGTGTGTCAAAGCAGCATCCACGTCAACACCCGGACACTAACTTGCAGCACAACAATGAACTATAACACGCTTTTGTGTCTGCTTTAAATGTTTATGGAATGATTTGTCTAAACTTTTTGTTTTTTATTAAAAAGTCTTAAAATGCAGAAAACTATAAATAAAGTATAATATTATTTGATATTTTACTAGGATATTAACTTATGTACAGATACTGTTATATAATTTCAAACAGTCCACAGTCAGTCTTCTACCTGTATCTGTTCACTCAGATTATTTACTCAGAGTTTCATCTTCTTTTTTGTTGCCATAGCTACAAGCGGGTGGTGACCCCACGGCGAGCCGGCACAGCGGTATTATTGTGTTGGCTGGTGTCCATCATAGTGGGCCTCACTCCCATGCTTGGATGGAATAACCTGCAGCAACTTCGTGAAAATGGCAGCTTGAAAAATGACACCTTGGTGGTCTGTAAGTTTGAGACCGTCATCAGTATGGACTACATGGTCTACTTCAATTTCTTTGGCTGGGTGCTGCCCCCTTTGCTACTAATGCTGGCGATCTATGTTGAGATTTTCTACATGATCCACAAGCAGCTAAACAAAAAGGTGAGACCATCATCTTCTTGTGATGACAAATCTGAGCACAGATTGTGTGAATACTACCTTTTTACAATGATATCATCTTCTTTAATTTGCCGTAGGTAACAGCAAGCCACACTGACCCGAGACGCTACTTTGGAAAGGAGCTTAAGCTGGCCAAGTCCCTCGCCCTAGTTCTGTTCCTCTTTGCAGTAAGCTGGCTCCCTCTGCACATCCTGAACTGCATCACTCTCTTCTGCCCGGGATACCATGAGGTTGGATTCATATACATCGCCATCATCCTATCTCACGGAAACTCGGCCGTCAACCCCATCATTTACGCTTTTCGCATCAAGAAATTCCGCACAGCTTTCCGGAAAATCTGGAAACAGTACCTGCTCTGTCGGGATCCGGTTGGTCGTCTTCCTCAAAGAGGAAGCCAGAGAAATCAGAGTCACGAGAGGAGGCTGAGGCAGAATGATGACGACGACGATGACGTGTGACCTTTGGTAACTAATTGGATTGCCTTGTTTCTGTCAAGTGTCAGAACACTTGTTCGCAGAGTGGAAAGGACACCGGCTTTATTGTCAGGCTCGACAGGTTTACTGGTCGCAATGGCTTTCAGAAGATGTCCAATGTCTGAATGATTTCCTCCAACCACATGCACCAACAAGGAGAGAGGATTAAAACTCAGCTCGGGGATGAGATCAAAACTATAAATCATACTGATTTCTCTTTGGCTGACAAAATACCGATTGCGTTACATGGGATAAGCACTCCCTCGCTTTCAAAACCAATTTTTTGGACTAAGTGTATATTTGGAGCACATGCGATACAATAATAGTGTCTGCTGTATTGTTTTCTTTTTTTAACCTAATTAAAACTCATGGCCTTTTTCATGTGATTGAGCTCCAATATTTGTCCTAGTGTATGCTACATTAACACGCTTTGTTCTGTGGCCTTGAGGACAGAAAATGTAACAAAGAACTGAAGCAAATTGTAGCCTCATGTTAACAGTGATAGTTTGTTAAAAAGGAAGTGTACTCAACAAGCTGAGCGGTGTGAGGGTATAACTCATCAAACTTGTGGACTTTACAAATGTGTTGACCTGTTCTCATTTCCAACATGTCACGTATTAATAATTAGTCATGACACATAATTTAGCATCATTGTTCAATGCACAGTGTAGTCCAATACAGGCCAATAGAAGTTCCCTAAGGGAGGAAATGAGACACTATGAAACCATGCACTAAAGGGCTTCACTGACATGCAACCGTGGCAACCAAGGAAAAATCAGAAAAGCTTGTTGCAAATGGAAGATGTTTACCTTTGTCATTGTGAAATAATGCATTTCAATCCGAACCGGGTTTTCTCCTAAGCCTTACCAAAGTGCTTAAAGAACTCAAGTCTGAGCAGTTTTTATTCGTATCATATTTGCTAAATCTGGCAGTTTTCTGCCATCTATTTACGTTTTTTAAGGGAAAAAAGGCACACTGATGATTTAGGGGCTTTGAGGACTCAACAACTTGTGTATCAAATATGATACACTTGGTGTTACAGGGTTTATGGGCACTTCATCCCTATTTTGGCCCAAAATAATATTTTAATAATATTTAGTAGTCTGTAAGTGTCATGTTTCCTTCCTATATGATGTTTATTTCCTAACAAACTAATTAATGAGCTTTACAGCCCAAATCTAACAACACAGTGAAAATAAATGCAGTGCCAAAAACACCAGGGGGAAAAAAGTGGCTCCAGACAGGTTTTTCACTCTTGTCTCAAAGGGTGAGTGTAATATTCACTAATGCACCTGCTTCCTAATGCAGGCCTTTATTCTTCCTCCCAGTGCAGATCAGTCATGGAGCACTTACTGTAAAGGGGTTACCCTTCGTTTTTGGACTTGACAGAGCGGTTTCTGACCGAGTGTCAGATTGTGATAAATTAGGAGTGAGAAAGGGCTTGATGTGCAGTTAATTACCACATTTAAAGTTAAGGCTTTTTGCATTCCTGAGACCATTTGAATGATATTAGCTCATCAATCAAAAATAAAAACAGCCGAGAATTTACTTGATGCTCCTAATTGTAAATTGGACAGCTGTAAAAACCACTGATCCAGCCACAGTAACCATATAACTATACATCAAAGCATCAGTGTGTTTTTTAAAAAATATACGCATAACTAAAAAACTGTGAAGGAATGTTGGAGCAACGCCATCTGCTAAGCTCCATCCGATCTTCTTATTTTAACTCTATAATGTACTGCACATGTATTACTGGAGCCCTTTCTAATACTCACAGGTGTTAGGTATTGGAAACAAAAAGAAAAAAAGAAAAAAACATCTACTTGTGAATCTTTGTGAGAAATATTTAACAGTATAGCATCATAAAACTGTCTCTGTGAACTTTTTTTTGCTAGGGTGCTAAGCTAAACCAACCAGCATTGACCTCAAAGTGGGTGACCTTTAAGTTTAACATAACGGATACATGCTGAGATGGGACTGCTGACACCAATAATATGTAGTAGCATATGTAACTCTGTGTAACTAAATGTTAATGGGAGATCCTGTCTAAAACACATAGCCGAGCAGCAGCTGTGTTATTTCTGACATGTACTCTTGCAGCTGTTTATCAAACGAGCCAGTTGTGAAATTCATCCTCCAAGCTTCTCTGTTGTTGTGAAAGCTGCAAATCAAAAATAGAAGTATGTTGCAGCGTATGTTGATTTAAATACACAGAGCTGCATAGTTTAGTATGCATTAGGAGGTTTTTTGACAAAGGCAGCAGACTTCTTCCCAGAGAGTCATGTATGAACACTTACAGTTTGCACATTGTATTTCCAGCACCACTCATGTACTAATGGTTCATTCTTTTTTTTTTCTTTTTTTTTTTAACATTGTGCCCATGTAAAGTATTGTTAAAGCCATTAAGTCTACAGTTTAGTTCATGTTAAGTTTATGACAAAGTTAAATGTAATTGAATCAACTCTATCGAAGGGTCCATTCAAAATTTTCACATCAAATTTAACTTTGATGAAATCGACTCATGCAATTGCACAACTGACCAACACCACAACATTTTTTAAAATTAACTGAAGTTACTGTTCTGTTTTTTTTTTTTTTTTTTTTTAAGTGTTTGTTAACCATTAGTAGACTGTGGGAAAGTGAACACAACAGGAGTGAATGTCATTTTGCAGTGTGAGTCCACACTGGCTGCTGCTTTCATGTTTTTCATTTCTATACATATAAATCTGCCGTCTTATACTGGACCAGTGTGAAGTCTTCAAAAATCATTTGTGCAATATTTGCTAATATTCTTTAACAATATCAGAAGAAAAATTACAGTTTACATATTGTACGTGTAGAAGCTGTCATTCAGACTCAAGAGCTATAATAGTGGGCTCGTTTGTCAGTATCTAATTACTGTATATAGGAATATGTGACTCCACAGGTCAATAGGTTGATGGAGAAGGCAGAAAGCCGATCGCTTGTGATTGTGCAAAGTGTTTCAGTGCACTGAGTGTTGTTTGACGTGCTGTTGGAAAATACACAAACAAATCAAACACAAGACAAACGAAATAAAGCTGCTGTCATCATGGGCGCTGACCTCAAAGAATCTAATGAGAAATGCTACCAAGAAGTCTGGATATTACTAAAACGTTTTTTCTTTTTCTTTCTGTGGGATGTAATAAAACTTGTCACCTAGTCAAATCATGTTAAGGCTTAGATAACAGGCACCACGAGGTGGCACAATCTGCTAAAGGTATGATACACATAGGTTAGCTCTTATTTTTCATGTGTTTTAGATATGATTTCATAAGGAGATTGTTTGTTTGTTTAAAATAAATTTTCTCATACCATTAGTTTTGCCAGAGGGGAATAGTGAGTAAATCTGTAATGCACTCACTGTGACTCTCCATATCACGCTCAGCTGCTTTACAATGCTCGCTGGAATTAAGCCATTGTTAATGTAATTAGTTCCACCTGTGGCTATTTCTACTTTGGAAAATCAAACTGCAATGAAAATGATGCATAATCTGATTGGTCTAGACTCAGTATACACTCAGCGCACACTTAGGAACACGTTGCTACCATTGGGTTGGATCCCCTTGGCCTTCACAATTGTAAGTAAGTTCTTCATGGCACACATTCAGTAAGGTGCTGCAAACACTCCTCTGAGGTTTTGCTCTATATTGAAATAAAGCAGCACACAGTTGCTGCAGATTTGTCAGTTGCACCTCCATCATTTGGCTCTCATATCCCAATTATGTTCTACTGAAATGACATCTGGTGACTGTGGAGGCCATTTAGGTACAGTAATAGACCAATAGACCACGGCATACCTTTATAAAAGGATGGACATGATCAGCAATAATACTTAACTGGGCTGTGGTGTTTAAATACTAAGTGGCCCAAAATGTGCCAAGAAAATACCCCCACACCATTACAAGGCAGGATGGAGCCGTGCTTTCATGTTGTTTACACCATATTCTGACCCTACTATCCAGCTGTTGCTCTAAAAACTGAGACTCATTGCACCAGGCAACATTTCTTCTTATTTTTTTCTCATCCTGATTTGGTGAGACTGGAAAATGTAGCCTCACATCCTCTTCTTAGCTGACAGGACTGGCACCTATGTGAAGCTCAGCCCATCTGCTTCAAAGTTGCGATCTTCAGCAAACATTGGTTGTGAGGAGTGGTTATTTGAGTTGCTGTTTCCTTTCTACTAATATTATCATCATTTCAACTTCTGTAACAAAATATGGGATGAATAAAGGAATTATTCCTATCAGCTAGAAGCAGTCTGCAGCAGTCTAATCTGACCTCTGACATCAACAAAGCATTTTTTGCCCATAGAACTGCGGCTCACTGGGTATTTTCTCTTTTTCAGTCCATTCTCTGTAGACCCTGGAGATGGCTGTTTGGGGAAAATCCCAGTAGATGAGCAGTTTTTGAAATATTCAAACGAAACCTCACCAACACCAACAACCGAGCCATGTTCAGTCATTACCTTTCATCTCCATTTGCATGCAAGTCATCTTGATCATGTCTAAAAGCACTGAGTGACTAAGCAATTAGATACTTGTGTTAACCTGCAGAGGGACAGGTGTACCACATAAAGTGGCCAGAAAGTGTAGAAGCGAGGTTGCTCTGGTATCAAACATGAAGATTCATGCTAATGCAGCACACTTCATCAGAACCAAAAAGAGCAGTCAGATTCAAAATATGAAGTTGGTGAGTTTGAAGTGTGTGTGTAACATAAACTCCAATGAAATGTTTATGTAAAGACAGCTTTGGGAGTACTGCATTAATCATCCACTACAACTTAAGTTTTGCCATTCACAGTTTGAAGACAGTATGTGCTTTTTTTTTCCACCAATGAGTTTTGTTTGCATGTGTGTGCGATGTGTTTGAATACATACAGAGACTTTAAGGAAAGCACAGTGTCCATAAACATAGTGAACAAATTCCAGGAAGGTGATTTTATTTTTCCCTGTAACACGTTTGGTTTGCTCATTTCTTCCCTCCTGTGACTCCACATTTCTCTCACCATGTGTCACAAAGTTAGTGCGAAGTTGAGGAAGGCTGCCAAACAGCAGCACAACAAGATGACACCGTGTCAGCAACTATAACGCAAGGCAAAAATGCAGTGGGGTGACCATATTTTGATTTCCAAAAAAGTGGACTCTTGACTCGTCATGAAGAACTTTAATGAAACTGTTTGCATAAAGAAAAATGTTTTTCCACAATTTAAGTGATGACGTCTCTGCGTGGTTAATGACTCTTGAAATAATAAATGTCGGATAGGCTTTTACAAGTCACCAAGTGCAAAAAAACTAACTTAAAAGCCTCTGGAATTAAATAATGGCACAGAAATAATGCTTCATTTGTATAAGATAAATTACCAGCAGCAAAATATTTTCCTCCTTTAGAGCTTCACGAGTGACTTCTACTGAATGTGGCGCTATCACATCATTGACAATAGCTTCAGTCTTAGTGGGGACACTGCTGAACTTCTTAGCTGTGCTAGAGACTCGGAATGCTTTTTTAAGCAACACACTAGTGCAATCCATTCATCTGTAGCTATTGTGATGCTTCGCAGTATGAAATGCCAGTGCACCTTCTGCTGCAGATACAGCAGCATCCTCGTTTTTTCCAGGTGTAACAAAGAACTCAGTTAACTTAGTAGATGAATTTTCGCCTCGCACAGCCTTTTGATGTTTTTCTGTGTCGATGTGAGCAACAAGATCACCCGCACCTTTGTTAGACACACAAACGTATGTGCCAGCTCTGCACACGGTGCACTCCGCCTCCCATTTA
>VUQR01030755.1:0-14414 GCA_015108515.1 Hemichromis elongatus
TAAGCTTCTGCTTAAGCGAGGGACTTTACAGTGAGAAACATTATGTAACCGGGCAGAGGAAAAAAAGCATTAAGAATCTGCTGCAGAAGCATAAATACTACTACATAATACTACTGTTTGCTTTAACAGATGACTCCAACCACAGAGCAGATGGCAGCTGAAGGTTGAGAGGTAAAATGTAACACAAGAATTTGAAGCTTGAGAATAATGCGCAAATCCAGACTGTTATATATTTATACACTGAGACCTGTGCATGCATAGCTGTAGCTGGATGTGGGTTTGTATTTATGCGCTGAAAGGACTTTGAAGACTTTCTTTATGACTGACAGAAAAACACAAGACTTCTGAATTATTTTACTGGATATGATGGGACATGTTAGTGTTGCTATTGAAGGAAATATTTTCGGAGCCTAATTTGGACCACAGTCTTCTAAAGCCCAACTTGTTGTCAGGACTCTTAAGAAAAACACTCTGTTTTAAGTCTGTACTAAATTAGTCACTATGGTGACAGCTGTTTGTGTAGGACTCATCATGCTCCTTTTAACATCTGGGGAAGAACTTGTACCAAGAAAAAAATATGTCAAGGCTAAAACTCTGTGAGTCTAATTTTATAGCATCGTAATATATCTGAGTTTCTTGGCTGTAACTGGGAGGACTGCATTACCCAGAATCACCTGTCAATCAAAAGTTTATGTAATACATTTAATACAACATAACATACTACTGTTATGTTGTTCTTTCTTGCATTTTTTTCACCGCCTTTCCAATCTGAGAACCTGCAGCTGCCATCAGATCACTAAGAGTGTGGAGATGAAGGTCAATGTTACAAATGCAGGTAAATTCGAAAAGCAAATATAAAGGTTAATCATTATTAAGTTCTGAGAATACATTTCAGCGTGTGTCTTTTGCTGCCTATGGAGGTTCTCAGGTCACAGTAGTTTTGAGAGCTTGAAAAGAAAAAAGCAAATAGAATTTTTTAGGTTTGTAAAGATGTTCCAGCTATCAGCACTTCCCCACGGGCTTCAACTACCACACCTTACCTGTAATGACCTCAGTAAGTAAAATGTGGATTGTTTCTATATATTCATACAAGCAGCATTAGATGTCGAACATACTGCCTTCTTCTTTCAAACTCTCAACGCTTGTTATTCTTTACTGGGATTGTTTATCTTCATTTAAGCAATGCCTGATCAAACCTGATTGGTCAATACTGCAAGCCACAACAGAAAACTACCAGTACCCCACATTCTGCTGTTTGCCTACAAATTCAGTGTGTTCCTATTACAATATACACATTACTGTTTATAGAAAATGCATAGTTATTCCTGTCAAAACCACAGGCCAGCTGGTTTCTTGCTGTTTTGAATCTACGTGTTCTCTTTGGGTACATATGTGTTAAGTTGATATAAGTTTATAATAAATGTAAGTGTATTTCCGAATGCTTGGTCACCTGTCCAAGGTGTACCTGGCCTCTCTCACCCTATGACACCTGAGATAGGATCTTTGACCTGGAAACAGTTAAAGTAAATGGATGGATGCATGGATGGGCGAAATAGGCGGAATAAATGGCATCTACTGAGTTTTTTTTTTTTTGATAAAAAACAAAAGACAGAGCAGAAACGGATAGTAAAACCTAGAGTAGCAAGTCAATCTTAATTTTAGGATATTTTAGGACTGAAAGATAAACTATAATCCTCCCTCAACATATTTTTTTTCTTCTCTGCAAAACTAGAGGAGGAAGAAAAACATTGTTTTCTAGCCTGGTGTTCAGTAACCCTTAAAACTGTATTTATGTGACACTGGATTATAACTTTAAAGCGTCCTTGATTTTACCTTGTCTCCTGCAATGCTGTACTGAGTGATGCACTGGCTCCACCCTACAGCCAGTAGACGGTTGTCGTAGAGACAGGTTAACCCAGTGACTTCAGAGTTGGTGATGGGCTCCAGCTTGTGTAAGTTAAGGCCATTTAGTAGATTCCACACCTGCTTGGGGAGTGGCCAACACTCTGATTTATGTATTTCACACATGTATGAACTGATGCATCATAGTGAAATGTCTTTCTCTATAAAATAATAAGTAATAAGATTAAACCTTAATAGTGCCATTACGGGCTCCTGTGATCAGTCTTCTGTGAGAGGAGTCCAGTGCCATACAGGTGAGCACCTCTTCTCCATGAGCATTTAAAATGTAAAGCCGCCTCTTTCCTGTCTCTACATCCCAGAGAAAGATCGACGAGTCAGCATGTCCGGTCACCACCTGCCTCAGGGTGGGGTTGTACAAGATACACGAGAGGTATGGACCCTGTTTAAATTCTGTCCTGAATTCCTCATCTGTCAACCAACCACCCCCTCCTCTTCTCTTTTCTGCCAGATTTAGCACTGCCAGGTAATCTTTGCAGGCAACCATTAAATGAGGTTGCATCTCATCAGGAAGAGGATGGCTAAACAATAGGAAGGGGAAGTTTCCGTGTTCTGGGATGCGACCTGGTTGCAGACAGGGAAACTGCAGACGGAGAACTTTCAAACACTGATGGGTAGAAATGTCCCAAACTCTCAGTTCCTGGCAAGTGAAGACAAACGCATCATCATTAAGTAGAACATAAAAAAAGCTCTCCTGCTACATATTCACATAAAAACTACAACTATGCATTTATGTTAAGTCCTAACTCACTCACAGCATCTCTGGAGTAGCTGAAGATCTGCCCGACATGTTGGTAAATTGCAACATCCAGTACAGTGGTGTGGTGACCCGGCAGTGTAGCCACAGGACTTGAAGTCACATATCGTGACCACAGTCGGAGTTTTCGGTCAGAGCCTCCTGTAATCAACAGCTGCAAGGACGCGTTGTAGTCGAAACACTTGGCTCCCTGAAGCGAGGCAAAAGCATTAGTACTGTATAGAATACACAAGATGTTTTTTTTTATGCAGGTGAAAATATAAATGAAATGGTGGGAAATGCTTCTTTCCTTTCAAAAATACACTGAGGTTTTTATTTTACAATGTTCAGACAGTTATTTGGAGAGTAAACCTAGGGTACTCATAAAAAAAGGCATTGTGAATAACAGGAAGCATCACCACCCAGTTTTACTCTTTTCTCAGCAGCCGGTAACACTGTCTGCTTCTGCATACTGGATAGGAGTGAACTTTATTAAATAGCACATGCTGCGTTTGTTCTTCTAGATAAAACTGGCCAGTTATAACAGCATTTAATATCCTTTAAAGCTGTCATATTAGTACATATGACAGTGTTATATATATATAAACTCTTTCTCTCTTGAACAGAGTTTATTTTCACGTGTCAACCTGACCTCGTAAGTCTGTGTCACCTAAACCACAGAGCTGTGACCCACAGGTCTGACTGACCTTGATTCAGATTAGAAGTGGACACCTACAAAAATCAGCTTATTTCCTTTTCCCTTTTCTTTTTTTAATAATTTGACAGGCAGCTACAGATATATATTTCTCTCATTCTGATATTTTAATATCTTCAATAAATAAATGCCACAACATGAGCTCTGTATAATAATTTGAAGAGAAATGCCAGGCTTTGGGGATATTTCATTCTTTCATGTCTAGCGAAAGTAGGACAATAATGCAAATAGATGTCGACACGTCTGAATTCATTTTTGAAATGCTAATGTTGCGTAAATGATGTAACAACTTTGCTGTTCTTACTGTTGCTGTGGATGGAGACATGTAATACAATTTAGTGCTTGTTTTTTTTCCACGTTGTGAAAATTAAAAGTGACACAGGAAACAGAAGCAATTCACCTTCAAAGTGATTAAAAGTGATAAAATGATTAAAAGTTTCCCTTTTAATCATACTATTGATATAAAAGAAAATCTATAAAATATGGAACTAAGAGACAAGTTTTCCAATCACATGTTCTGGGTATGTATTTTTATACTGGGCCAAAGTGAAGCTACATTAAGCTATAAGCAGACCTTTAATCACAATTTATTTTTGCTAGATGAAACCAAACTTTATTTTGTGTCAACAATAGCCCACAACAGGCAGTGATGTTTCAAGATCCTATAAATAAGACAATTAAACTAAAATATATATTCTGTATTTGCACGGATATGGAAGATAATAGTAAAATGTATCTAAAGAAGTGGCCAGTGAGTGTATTATAAGTCAAATTGACCTTGTGACCTTACTGATTACCTGCTTAAATTTCCAAACGTAAGGCTCCTGCTTCAACGACACATTCACAAAGACCACAGATGTGGTGTCACCTTCTGACGATGTTATGATTACATTGGTACTGGGTTCAAACATTACTCTGGTAATCGGTTCCTGATGGATGCTGGGGATGTGCTGATAGGACACCATGTCGCTGTGTTCACCAAGATCCTGTGAAGAACGTGGGCGAAACAAGGAAAACCAGTGAGTTCAAATAATGTTTGAGAAAAAGTTGTAGTGCAAGCAGCAACTCTTCAAAGCTTCTTGCTTCCATGCTTCTGTAAAAGAGTTCAGTAAGTACAGGAGGGGAAAACCTACTGGGAAAAAGATTCTTTGTGGACCTTTGTCTCTCTTTGATGGTTTCTTAAAAAGTCCCTTGGATGAGTTCAGGAACCGCACGAGGTGGACTCCTCCTTTTTCATCCCCCAGTAGCAGCAGAGGAGGCTGTTCGCGACTCTTGGAGTGAAAACCCTTTAGATTAAAGTGATGCATTTAGTGTTTTCCAAATGAAGGCATCTGGTGAAAATGGTCACACTGTACAAACAGTTGTCCTACCTGCACATCATACCAGTAACACAGACAGGTCGGCACACTGTGAAACCCTGGGAGTAATTATAGGACAAATAGTTAACAATATTTCGGTGTTTCACATGGTTTAGTTGGATTTTGTTAATTCAATTCAATTCAATTCAATTTTATTTATATAGCGCCAGATCACAACAACAGTCGCCTCAAGGCGCTTTATATTGTACAATAGTACATATAGAGAAAACCCAACAATCATATGACCCCCTATGAGCAAGCACTTTGGCGACAATGGGAAGGAAAAACCCCCTTTTAACAGGAAGAAACCTCGGGCAGAACCAGGCTCAGGGAGGGGCGGCCATCTGCTGCGACCGGTTGGGGTGAGAGAAGAAAAGAACAGGATAAAGACATGCTGTGGAAGAGAGGCAGAGATTAGTAGCAGGTAGGTGTTAGCAATTAAGAGTACCATATAGGTGAATTTCCTCCAACAAACAGTTTGAAGAAATAGTAACAAAGTGCAAGTCCCTGCAGTCAGTTGCTATGGCAATCTTGTGGAAGTTGCCCATGTACACAGCATCGGTGGTCCAACCCCTGAATCTCCTTGTGTTTGCCACTTCCTCTGTTGGGTCTCCGGCAAGCTGGTTTAAATAGAAAAACACGAGTAAGTGTGCTGTAATTCCACGTGGATATTAAAGTAGCAACATGATGTCACTCACCCCTAATGTTTTGAGGGGGTGTAGGCTGCTGTTCCAGACAGTGATCTGACCGCCCTTACTGATGCTAATATAGCGGAGTGGAGGAGGATGGGAAACAGCAACCACACGAACTGTTGGCTCCCGCTGCAGAGCAATAAGTATTAGACAAGTGTAATCAATTAGAGAAAGGTTACAGGAGGAAAAAAAGTAATGGTTGTAGAAAATAAAATATTACTCAGAGCTGAAAAATGGAAAAAATAAGATGCTTCATCTTTCATCTATTATAGTAATGGAACATTTTATTCATTATAATTTATAGGAGCAGCTGAATGCACTCTTTTATACTTACGTTGCTTAGATTTAACAAACCCTGATGAACCCTAGAGCAATTAAAAAGGTTTGGGGAAACTGCCCTGCTAAACTCCTGCAGGGTGAAATCCAAAAGTAGCCAATGATACTGTACAAAAATATATAAGAATATTCACAGGCCAGGTGAAAATAATTAAAATAATGAGTTCCAAGGTCTGTTTAGCTTCTTTAGCCATTTAGCGCAGCCTGGTTAACATTCACTGTAACCATTATGGCTGAGGCAAGAAAGTCATCACAAATCATGTGTGTTTCTCTACTGCAACCAGTCAAAATGTCTCAAAGAGAGCCCTCAGACTCAATTTTAGGCCACTGGATAACTCTAAAAGATAAGCTAACAATCTAAATAATCTATAAAAAATATTTTTTGATGCTAACTGTATAGTTGCTTAATCTTTGTGGCACTGTTATTTTTTTTAAGACTGTTAGCTTAGCTGAAATGAAGAAAAAGTTTACACAGTTGTCAATTGAAACAAAACCTTTTTTTAAAACACGCTTTAAAAGACAAAAAAAAGGATTTGTAGTGCATTAATTAACATTAATAATAGCAGTATGTACATGTATATGTTTATGTGTATATGTGTATACCACTGTCATTCACTGTCCTCAGGTTCAGTTATCTTTACAATGGAGAAGTTAAAAGTAGAAGCTAAACTCAGCAAAACCAATTTCCAAAAGGAACGAAGGAGGACTTTAAAAATCAGAAATAATTTGTATTCCTAATTTGATTATTTTTAAACCATTTAATTATTTAACTCTTTTCTCTTTTTTAAATTAAATTAGATTTTGAACATCTTTTTAAAAAATAATTTTTTTATTCTAATAAATTCAATTTTTTTTTAAATATCAGATAGATATAGATAATTTTATTTATTTCTAAATATACAACAAAAATTTATAAAGTAAGTTGTCGCTTTTTAATAAAGCACCTTTATATTATACAAATAATTTATAAATGGTTTATTGCATTTCCTCTTTCTGTCTTTTTACTGGTAGTAAAATATATATGCTCAATACGCTTATTCTTAAAAAGTGATTCCATATTGTATTTTTCTTTTGGTTGCCATAAGCTTTATGTCTTTTTCCAGATACGTTTAAGTTGTGTTATAATGTTGTTCATTTTAGTATTTGGGTGGCAGTGCTGCTTTGAGTCTTTTTTTTTTTCTTCTGCACTCAGCTCTTGTTTGTGGGGAGCTTTTTTAAACCTGAATTTTCTAAATGTTAATTTTTACTAGGTAGCTGCTTAATTCTGGTAGGTAATTAAAAAGAAACATTCTGACCATGATGCACCAGAGTTACCTTGTTATGAGAGCAGTGTCTGATCTGAGGCTGGGCCTCCAGCAGAGCAGCTGTGGGAATGGAGGCCCGCTGTTGCTCAGTGTACTCCAAAAGCAAGTAGGAACACAGCTGTGGCCATTTTATTCGTCCAGTGCAGCTGATATCAACCTAGACACGAAGAATGTCAGAGTCAAATCAGCACTACTCCATTGTTGTCTACAATATACCCTTCATCCAGCTTTGTCAAGCCTTTACTTCTTTTTACCTCATCAAAGAATCTCTTGCACCATGTGTCCTCGATATTTGGGCCAATGACAGACTTCAGAACGTCCCAAAACTCCTCAAACGTCAATCCATGTTCTTCACTTGCACCTCTATAGCTTCCCTTTGGATTGTGTTCCTGTGTCTGAAGTCCAGCCTTTGAACAGGTAAAAGCATTTCTCAGGAGCTGTAGATGCTCTGGGCTCAGTTTCTCTGCAGGACTGACACCGCAGGCTGGATCACTGCAGACAGCAGCACATCAATGATCAGTGAAACGAAACAGCAAAAGAAGAATAAAAGGTAGAGGAGATTGCCAGTAAGGCATCAACCCAGCTTAATTGATCATAAAAGAATAATTATTACTTAAGCATTAAAGATCTGTTCAGTATCTAATCCCTTTTTTATTTTTTTTATTTCTGGTTCTTTATTGAAGCTGTTACATCCCTGACAGCTAGTAAAAAGCTTGCTGCAGAATGAATGCAGCACTCCCCTGTGGTAGTTTTGGTACAACACACTTTTTTTTTAAATAAAAGGAATAAGTAATGAAGGAATATGTAAAGTTGGGGGGTGTGTTTTTAAGAAAAGTGCTCTGTACCACCAGCAACAGTGCCTGTTGCTAAGGGAAACTAACAATAAGTCACATGTCTTGCCATTGTGAGGTCTTTTCCTGGTCCATTGGGGATGCATGAGCAGTTCTTTACATCTTACACATTACTCACAATTAGCCAATGGAACAATAAAATAATTAAGTAATAAAGAGGCTGTTGTATCTGAGTTTAAACTGTGTGGGGCGAATGGAAGAGAAATAAAATGTGTGAATTTAGGAAGTTATTTTAAGTTTGATGCCAGTGTTTATCTCCTATTGACTTTTCATGAATTGTCTTATGTTGTTGGAAAGTGGAGAAATGGACTAAAGTACAAGCAATGAAAGTTAAAGGTTTTCCTATTTTTTTTTTAGCTTATCAGAAATTATAGGACCGAATCAGAGATAAGAATATGTTAGCAGTCGCTACTATCCAGAGGTGATGAAAATCCATATCAATGTGCAAAGTTTATAAAAAAGGATTTTGTACACAAAGCAATCCCTAATTAACATTCATCTTTAAAGTTTGCCAGAATCAAACAAGGGGGAAAAAAACTTACCAAAACCTGCCGTGTGACACCTCTTTCTCATAAAGTGTCCACAAATTTTTGTTGTTTCCAAAAGTATCCATAGTGATAGCCCGATTCCACCTTTATCACAGTCTGAACTCCTCTTTAAACTCTTCTAAATCCTTTTTTCTGTATTTTATGGTGAGCATGGCAAAGAAATGATGAAAGAAGCTACGACGTCTGTATAAATGAGTTGAGTCCACTCTGTGGTCCGGGCTGTGCCTTGAGCCTAACCATCCACAGCCTTTGTTTGTGTCCACTCCTCTTCGCTTGTCATGCAGTCCTCAAACAAAGCCTGTTGTCTTTAGACAGGGAAGGAATGTCTACATCCACAGACGCTATCTGTTGCAAATGTTTGACCACACCAACAAAAGATAGTCACTGAAGATACTTCCAAGGAGACCTGAGAAATTTCAGTTAGTTTGTTGGGGGAAACAGAGCCACAAACCCCAGAGACGTGCCCTGTGTGGGTTAATCATTTAAAGAAGTAAAGTTAGTCACCACCAAGAAAAGGCTGACCTTCCTAGCTTCTTAACAAGAGTCTATGAAATGCTGTATATAGTTTCTCTGATCAAGCATAAAAAGGACTGTCCAGAAATTCAAGAGATTAAATCAGGAACTTCTATATTCAAAACTGAAAAAGGGTAAAAGCAAAACATCATCATATGGTGGCATATTTTCAGCTATTCTTACCGTTCCCCAACTGATGTAGTTTAATAATTGCCAGGCAACCAGCAGCAGTTTGGTTCCTTATAATGAGCCGGCTTAGTACGTTTAATAATTGTACTCAAGTCGCAGTGTTTCCCAGTCTGCTGACCAAGTCCTTGAACTTGGTCTCCTGTTAAATTTGCAATGTCATTTAAAGCAACCTTCTTGGCAAAACTTTGCTAGACCCGCCCCTGCACAGTTACCAGCCGTCAGCTAGGTAGAAAAGGATCCATAACTTCCCTTCAACTCATGCATGTCACCTAAAACAAGAAAGAAGAAAAACGGGACTTGCGACAGAAAAGCCGATCAGCTGATCATTGATCCGTTTCGTGATTGACGCAGCAACAGGAGAGGGAGGGGGAGAGGATTAGACAAGAAGATGCCGCAGCCAAGCGTAAAGTGTACATTTTTCATTCTAGCTGAAGTCCGGAACAAATCTCGTTCCTTTTTATCTCAATACTTAAAGTTCGACCTCATCGGCTGTAATTTGTTCAGCACAGAGTCGATCACGACAATTCATCAATCCACCATTTTTCATTGTTTATACTCTTACAAAAAAACAAAACAAAACAAAAACCCAAAAACATCGGCCCATAAAATCTAAAACTCGCCAGTCCAGCGCTGCTGGAGCCTAGTACATTCACACCAATTTAAGAATCACCAGTTACCCAACTCCACTAACTGCATGTCTTTGGACTATGTGAGGAAGCCACGGGGAGAACCCACGCAGACATAAGGAGAACACAAACTCCACACAGAAAGGCCTGGGTTGCCCTGAGTATCTTCTTGCTATTCTATTTGGACCAGGAGAGTCAGAAACTTTTGTACCCATAAACCCCCTCGGTTTATCCGGGTACGGCCACTAGATGGAGCCAGCCACAGTTGCAACGATGATCTCGGCTTTAACAGCTGGATTATTATTTATTTATTTTTTTTATTTATTTATTTTTTTGAGGGAAACGACACTTGCGACACATTTACATTTAATCACTCGCCAAACATTTATTATTATTTATTATCCGTCCCGTTTTCAGGAATGTGAATACAGTTTTGCAGCCTATAAAAAAACATTTCCAGGTGAACTCGTTTCCAGCTGCGTTTTCACTTTTCTACCAACAGAGGCAGCAATAGTTAAGGCCGTGGCTCAGCATAATTATAGACCCATGATCCGCCCTTGTTCCTGAATCCTGGAGCTAGACTTTGTCTGCCCCGCCCTGTCAGTTTCAGTGATGGGGCTGTGAGGATGTCAGAGCTGGACGGTCTTGCGTGGACTTTCTTTCTCTAAACTAATCATTCTTTTCTTTTCTTTTCATTTAATCTCATTTGTTGTCATGTTGCGAGTTGTAGTAGAGTCGGCTAAGGGTATCCCTAAAAAGACCCTTGGAGCTCCTGATCCAATTGCCGCTGTGATTTTTAGAGGTAGGTCTCTTTCCTTTACCCTAAAAAAAAGTTTGAATGTGTTCTTATGTTTTGTAAAAAGTAAATGTTTCCTAATGATTTGTAACAATGAGTGTTTTAGTAGCCTTCAGCTACAGAATTAAAATTGTGTATAACAGCTGTGCGCCAGACAGAGCAGTATTACATTACTGACCCTTTCTCTTCCTATAAAAGTACTGTATCATTCTCAGAAATAAAATGTAATTGATTATTAATTTTCTTGACTTATTAATTGCAATAAAAAGAGAAAGTTTCAATATTCAGAAAAAAAAATGTGTTTCACTTTCAGATGACAAGAAGAAAACAAAATCGATTGACAATGAGTTGAATCCTGTGTGGAACGAGGTAGATCACGCAAACAAACACTCAGCAATATCTTTTCTTCACTCACTTTTACCTGTTTTTTAAATTTTTTATTTTTTAAATAGTTTAGATTAGTTGCCAGAAATGCTCAATGCAGTTTTCACCACTGCAATTGCAGTACCATAGACACATATGATTACTTGCAATATATATAGTGGTCTTAGATTTAAAAAAAAAAAAGTGCTTATTTTAGACATAACAGTATTTTAGGTTCTGCACCTGATGGCATGTTTTTCTCCATTTTGCTTTCTTGTAGTTGATTGAATTTGATCTAAAGGGCAAGGCACTGGACTCCAGCTCCTACATTGATGTGATTGTGAAAGACTATGAAACTATTGGGAAAGATAAGTAAGTACACTGCGTGCCTGGAGACTTAGATCCCCTCTCAGCTTTGTGCAAAAAGTGTGTGCCTCACCTTACTAGGTTACAATACAAGCTTAGTATTGTCTGAACAAGAAGTTGAGCCTGTTTAGTCAGGTAGCAGATTAGTTCACCCCAGTTAAAGGCTTCTGTCTCTTTTTTATCTTGTATTTTTAAGAAATTAATGATTCACTTACTGCAGCAGCATCAGAGCTTTACATTGACTACCTGCTATTTGCATACGTCACAGGCTGCTACTGGTTGCTTAGAAGGAGGATGGGAACAACATAGGACACATAAAAGAAACACTAATATAAGTACAAATAAGTTTTACATTTGCATAATAACTGAATATTGGAGCCATGTAGTTGGATTTTTCCACCCCCCTCAGCTACACCCTTTTTGCCATGCTGAGACTTGCAGAGCTGTGTGGGATGCCTTCTTGTGCAACAACGTTGTCTTTTTTCCCACTCGTCTTTGGGATTTGTTGAGCACAGTCTGACAGAGAACAAAGAAAATTCTGAAATCTAATGTGGAGTTCTTGTAGTTGTTGTTGTACTATGAGTTATTTTAATACTGTCTGAGTGAGATGTGCTGTAATGCCAAAAAAAAGCCTGAACCTGCTTCAAAAATACTGTAAAGGTTTTTCACTTCCAGCTAAAGCCCAAATCCCATATGGGACTGATTCAGACCAACCACAAAGAATGTTCCCTCAAAATCCCTAATTATAACAATCAAGGTCTTTTTATGGTAAGAAAACCGATCATGTTAAAAGTACATGTTTCTTATGAAACATGTCAGTCCCGAGATGGATTTTCTGTGGATATATGCACATATATGTGCTACACTGAGTAAGAGTTTCCCTTGTGCATGGGACACTCATAACAGAAGGAGGGGCTTTGCAAATGTGTCTCCAAACAGAGTAAAGTTTTCCACTGAGCTGGCCCCTCTGACACACTCTCCAAAGAGCTGCGGAGTGGAAGCAGAGGACGATTTGTCCTTCTCAAATAGCTTTGCAAATACTGTTATGGGCATTCCCTGTCGCTGTGGCAACAAGAAAAAAAGGAAAATAAATATTCTTCCTGACTAATTTGATTTTAGTTGGGAATCAGACGGTTGTGGGATAAAGTCTCCTATTGCAAATGGCAATGCAGTCTTAATTATGAAGCTGGAGACAAAAAAGAGTCAAAGAATAAACTGTCATTACAGTTTATACCACACAGACAATGAATATCTATAGCCTAGTTCCTTGTAACTGTGACACTGTTTTGCACAGTAGCTGTTTTCCATAGTCTGTACAGCCAAAACTGCAGCTTCTGGTTAAAAACTTTGAAGTCCATTTGAAAGCTTATAGTCTTAACTGCCATCCATTTACCTGCTTTGCATTCATCCCTGAAATAACTTTTCTTTTCCCCTTTAAACTTTAAAATGTTTTTCGGAGGAAGCTCGAACAGAGCTGTAGACTTTTAGAAATCACTGACCCTAAAATTAAAAAAAGTAAGTGCATGCATATAAAATTTAACCATGTACAGAGATGTGGGGACTGTAGGAACTGTCACAGTTTGTGGCTGAGAGAATTCTCTCATATCGAGCCCTTAAACAGCTGAACATAAGTGCTTCTGTGCAAATTTTTAAACTTTTCGAGCACAATTGGAGATTTTCGCACTCTTGTCACCGATGCGTCTGTGATGAGCCGCGATATTTCAAAGCCGAGCTGTCGTGCAAAAGGAAATGAATGTTGACAGAGGGTGGGTGACAGTCATTCGAGATTATTTGCACTGTAATCACTCATTCCCATTAACATATAGTTAAATATAGCGACTGAACTGATATAAATGAGAACGTCGTCGTGTCAGAGGCGCTAGTGGAAAAACACCCTGGACACAATAATAACTCAGTATGAGTTCAGATTTTATCCTGCGTGTAAGCGAGAGCAATATTTTGAACATGAACTCACCAAGGCTCGACATTGCTCACAAAGTCTGCTGGTTGTTATTTGTTTACATGGGAAGTTGGCACTCCAAGTATCATTTCCCTACTCAACACTTACACGGGGGCTCTAATGATTTTCCCGCAACTTACTGCGGACGCTAACACAAGTATCTGCATGCCCCGATGTTGTATAATTTTACTGTACAACTGAATCTGTTTTAATATTTGAATGTACTAAAAAAAGCAGATATGCAAAGTCCTGTGCCCCAATTGGGTAGCAGCCAACCTCTCCGCTGAATGGCCTTCATTTGTCGAGAGATTTCGACAAAAAAAACTCTAACCACAGGCACTTCCTGCTTGGAAACACTATTTGATAAAGCTTTAATTTCTCTTTGTGTAACAAAATAAACAAAAAGGGCCGGTTTTATACGAGGTTAAATGCCAGTTTCATGAGTCACTGAATGTCTAGGGAGTATCTGTGCTGGCCTCCTTCCTCACGTGGAATAATGACTGGATCTCCTCCCCACAATAAATTCTGTCCAACGGTTTGTAGAGTGTCTTAAAGTAATCTCGACAAGTTAAGATTCTACTCATCATATCACCATGTCGTACTCAGGGGTGAGGTTTTTTAAGTACACTATTACAGTGCATTGGTAGTCCTTTATTTCAAGCTCGTTCACACGAGATATTTAAATGTTCAGGTTTTGTTGTATGCTCTCGCTATTCGGTTTTGCAGTTACCTTTCTTTTATAAACTGTACAGTTTTCTTTGACTTTAAGTTGTCACTTTGGGCCTGTGTATCTGTAGCCTTTGGTGTCAGATTTAAGTCAGAAGCAAGTTTATATTGCAGGAATTCCTCCTCCAGGAATGCTGCCAAAATAAAACGGCACTGTCCACCCAAAGAGAAACAACTTACATAATGTTCATAACATACCATTGGGTTAGCTGTATTCCTTTTAGACATAGTAATGCTATGTGGGACACACACACACACACACACACATGCACACATGCACGCACACACGCACACACACACACACACACACACACACACACATACACACACACACACACACACACACACACACACACACACACACACACACACACACACACACACACACACACACACAATAAACAAAAACAAAAAA
>VUQR01030756.1:1913-16611 GCA_015108515.1 Hemichromis elongatus
AAAAAAAAAAAAAAAAAAAAAAAAAAAAAAAAGACAAAAAGGTGAGACTTCAAAAAGGGTCTCGAGTAACCAACATCTGACATTTTTTACATGAAATCTACGCTTGCAACAGTTTAATATTATTTTGTTCTTGCATAAAGGTTAGTGAGTCAGCTTGATGTTCTTTTAGAAGAACTGAGCTTTGTAGAAAAGCTGCTATATTGATATCTAAACAGATGGTGGCAGAAGAGCAGCAATTCTTAGTTTACTGGAGGTTCCTAGAGCATAAAAGATGGATTTGGCCCCCTGGTCTTAAAAGTTAAGTGCTTAAACATGAATTCTTTGGCGTGTCTTGTCCTGTACATCTTCCCCTCACCCACATCTGGTCCCGTCAGACGGCTGCCTGTCCCTGAGTCTGGTTCTGGTGGAGGTTTCTGCACGGTAAAAGGAAGTTTCTCCTTCCCGCTTGATCATCTCGTCTGATTGATGGGGTTTTTCTCTGTATTATTGTAGGGTCTTAACCTTACAAACTCAATCGCCTACAGGCGACTCTTGTTGTGATTTGGCACTAAATAAATAAATACAATTGAATTAAATCTAGTTAAAGCCAGCAGGGGGCTGCTTATCTTATTGAAAAAGTACTTCTGGTTATACAGATGTTAGTGGGAAAATGTCCCTTGGCTCCCTCTGGGCCCTCAGTGAACACTCTCCTGATGGGTTTATGGGTTCACGCTCTAGTTTCAGATCACACTGAATAAAACATTAAGTTCATTTTGCAAATTACAGTAAACCCACTGCTACTTATATATTGTCTTTCTCCTCAATCTCGAGTCAGAGTCTTGCTACTATATATATACCTAAGCCCCTTTATCTAACATTCACACACACCCACACTACAATGAATACATCAGAGGCTATTCAGAGTTCAGTATCTTGCCTACATGGACTGTAGGAGCCAGGGATGGATCCATCAACCTTCTGATTGGTGTACGACCCACTTTACCACCTTTTAGCATCAAAAAGTAGGATTATCAATGATATGCTCATTGGCCAATGACTGCCGACGTCACAGTCATATCCACTCTTCATAATCTCCAGCTCCAAAACATCAAGATGTCAACAGTGAAAGTGCTCAGCTCAAGGCTGCAGAACAGGATTTCAGTAACACGTGGGTGACATCAGAGTGGCTACATCCATGTTTTAGCCTGTCTATGCTTCAAAATGAGAGTCTCTGAGCAGAGACGATATTAAGATTTATTTTACCCATTTATTGTACTCAAATTAGTTTGACTTTCTATTTTCCAGTGTTGCAAATTGCTGCAGTGAATATGTGTTATTTTTTCTCCCAAATATTTTCAACTGCTTGCTCAAAGGGAATACAAAGTGGCCTGAAATGAATGTTGTTATAAGGCTGGCACTATTTAGGTGAAATTAAATTGACCCTAAATCTGTTCCAAGAATAAATTTTACTAACAGCCAAAAAACACAGCAATGAAGGCCTCACTCTTCAAGAGTCCCTTATTCTCCAATTATTAAAAAAAAAAAACTGAAATGCTTGAAAAAATAATAATTTCCTGTGCTCAAATTATAACACACATATAACTTGTAAAATAGGGCCAGAAAAAATAAATAAAATTAAAAATATCAATTAGAGACTTATAGAAACACGCCTGAAGTTGGACTGTTGTTGGATTTCCAGCACTAGTCCCTTACAGCTACAATTATGTGCCATCAGAGTGGACCTCGGGTTTGGTTCTTCAAATGCTGAAGACAGGAAAAGACACACAGGCACAAATCTAAAGTGTTATGCACAACGGCACCTCCTTCACACATTAATTATAGCACAAAGTTGAAGAGCCTTTGAGAAGAGCTTATTCGGAGATTCTGAAATGGCTGCCATCTTTGCGAGACAATTGAATGTCTTCGGAAAGTCAGTCACGACAGGCAGAGGTTGGTTATTCATCCCTGGATTTTAAATCAGAATAGAAAACGTTCTAATTATTAAAGGGTTCTGGGGCACAGGAGGTCAGCTGTGGTGGATTACACAATTTTCAGACAGCTGGGTTTTGAAATGCCGTTGAAATACCAAGTGCGAGCTTCCCGGTGCCTCTGTTTCAAAAGTATGGTGCTTGAATACATCTTTAACTAGCACTCTACCTCTGTGCTGCTGCACCTGGATAAAGCTGAAACAGCAGAGACTGACATCCTCTGACTGTTAGAGTAGGATGAGGTTTAAGTTCCAACTAAATTTACTCCATCAACCGGTTGAGTTACAGTTTAGACCAACATCTTTGACTCTGACCTCCAGTAAGAGAGTTTTTGTAAAGTAATTAGCGCATGAATTGCTGAGTAATGGCCAGAAATTGAACTGTAATCAGTTCACTCGAGTCCAAAGGTGCATTTTGTCCTAAGCAGAGTTATTACATTTTTTTTAAAATTTTAATTTCATTTTGAGTTTTTATTTTTAATTCAGTTTAGTTTCAGTTAGTTTCCAGGGTGAGTTTCTCATTTCAGTTCAGCTTTTATTGTTTGAAAATGTTTTGTCTTTTTTAGCCATGTTTTCACACTCAAGCACTTGTTAGCCTTATTAACCCCCACCCTCATATGGATACGTTACTTTTTATGCTTTTGTTTTTTTGCAAAGGCCAAATTTTAGTCTTAACAAAGAAAATCAGCTCTCATTTCAGGGCTGTGTTCAAGGATTTTCCTTTGGTGTAAATCCAACAAAAACATGCATGCTAGATTAAAGGGTGACTCAAAATTGACCAGTAGGTTAGTATGTTTTAATTTGTGATAGTCCTGTGATGTGGTGAAGTCACCTAGGTAGGAACCCCCCACCCACAATCATTAACTAAATGAGAAGTTTAGAAGTTTACTAAAACTAGTTTTCTTAAAGCACAGCCATTTGATCTTGAGGCAGAACCTTTCGTGCGGTTCTTACCCGGATGGAGCAGCTGATCAGGCCGTCTCTGTTGTGGACTTTGAGCACTCGTTCAAACAGCTGGTTACGGGCCGCCTCGTCTGTGGCCATCTGACCCTCCAGCAGGTCCACGGGCTCAGAAACACCACCTGTGAAGTCCACCAGTGCGTCAGCCGTGTTCCCCCCATCCAAAGCTTCGTAACAGCCGTATACCCTGCAGGAATAATTTCATATACAGTTCATAGTTTCGGGGGACTGTTCTTACTGACTGGTTTAATGTGGTAACAGAGATAAGGCAAAGATAGGTTTTTTTCAGCGTTACTTATTTGTACAGTTCGTCAATTTAGGTCTAAAATCCAGGTACCTATACAAATACAACTAAGTGTAAGTAAGAATCCGCAAATTAATAAAAACAGTTCAGCAAATCTGTGAAATCGAACTGACGTAGAAAATACTGAGAAAATAGAAAGCACATCAAACTGTGCAATCTTTTTACTGATTTATCTCTTTTCCACGGAACTAAAAGAGCAAAACTATGCATATGAATGAGTGTTGATCTCTGGAGTAATCTGCCCACAGATGTGACTCATAAGAACCTTTTTAATATAAAAGACACAAAGAACTACTGACCTTCATACAGTAATGCACTTTTATTTCCAGTCTGGATCTCAGCTGTCTTATGCCTGTTTATAGGTGTAGCAACAGAAATTTACACCTAATTATTTTACACTTAATTCCTGCATTGTGTTGAATTTTTGCTTTCAAGCTTGTGGTAAAAATGTCTATTTATTAATTACCAAAAAAAGGCCTACTATTTTGTTTTGTGAAGGACACAATAATTCTTTTGGGATGATTTCTAGGAATAATGAATGTCACTGTGATGTGAATGAAAGTTAATGACATCAATATGTGACCGAACCCTTGGTGACTCCATACAAACTTGATAAATCTGACTCCATAGGATTTCTAGTCGCGTTTAAGTAAAATCTGCTGGCTCTGATGCTCACTTGGCATAGGCTTTCTCCACCAGGGCGCTCCAAAACTCGTTGCTGTCATTGGAGTGGCAGTAGACCAGCTGGTTGTCCACCGTCGGTAGCCGGTCATCAATCACCACGTCCACCCACTCCCCAAAGCGCCAGAAGCGAAAGTGGAAAATCCCAGCGTAGGAGTCTGGTTTTTCTGTATCCCACTCCTGCTCCTTCCAGTCTGGAATGACCTACACGGTGGAGGAGGACAGGGGAGCAGAGGGGCAGGTAAGCCAAACAAATAGCCATTGGTCCATGGAGCACAAATAATATCATGGTGGAGTGGGCAGGCGAAGCGAGACCACCGTCCCCCTCATGTCTGCTGTTGCGTTCAGGATTAGGGGACAAATTTATAACCTTGGCTTTCTCAGTCATAAATCCAGCTGTAATAGGACATGGGTGAGAGGTAATAACTGTTTGACTGCAGTGTGTGTGTGTGTGTGTGTGTGTGTCTGTCTGCACTTGCTCTGGCCCAGCGAAATGCCCATAACCAGACTCCATTTTGTAAACTGTAGTTAGTTTTTTCACAGGGGAGCTGAAACAAATATACGTATCAGGAACTTCTTGATTATCTCGAGGCTGAGTGTAGACACAGAGCAGTTTCCTGCACAGAGATGTGTCTCAATAACCCAAGTTTGACAAGTCGTAGCACTTTTTTGCCCTTTTGACCAAGAGAGCAACATTACATGCAACTCATTTATTAGTTTACAGTCCTCTAGTAATTGAACTTTGAAAGTTCAATTGTGCTTTGCAGGCTTAGGTATCTGTTCTTTGATGTCTTTCACATTTCAGCTACCTCTCTGTGGTGAGCAAGACTCTAATGGTACTGGGCGATCGTGGCTCAAGAGTTGGCGGCTCGTCTTGTACTTTGAAGGTTGCCGGTTCAAACCCCGGCTCCGACAGTCTCAGTTGTTGTGTCCTTAGGCAAGACACTTCACCCGTTGCCTACTGGTGGTGGTCAGAGGGACCGGTGGCGCCAGTGTCCGGCAGCCTCACCTCTGTCAGTGGGCAGCTGGCTGGCTGACATGATTGACGGGGGGCAAGCCATGAGTACGGTACTCGGACTGTGTCTATTGAACATATGGATAAGATCTTGGAGAAGCTCACGGCTTGCAACGGGAAACTGATAGACCTCATGACCAGACCAATTGCAAAATTGAATGCAGCTTAACCAAAATAACCATCTCATTAACTCATGTGGCTCCGGAACAACAAATTCTTCTCCTTGATAACGGGACTGTGTTTAGACTCTCTGCACTTGTGTCGTCCGAGGACTGTTGAATTTTGCTTAACTGGGTGAAATCACACTCTCTTTCATGGCTTTATGGTGTGAAGATTCATGTGCTTTTTGTGCTGAGGCGTTTTTGTTTTCTTTTCTCATACTGATCCCCTATCAGGAGCTCAGTCTGAGTAGAGTTCTCTTTTTTTTTCTTCCACTGTCCTATTGCGTTGTGCATTTCATTGTTTATCTTTACTCTACCTGTTCAGACCTGTCTCCCCAATGTGATGTTTGTTTACTGTGTGTATGGTTGGAAGGGGCCCAATTTCGCTGCAGGCAACTGCAAGTGACAAATAAAGGTTTCATCATCATCATCATTACCACCACCACCCTCAGCTTTTTAGTTGAAAACAACTTCCTGCTGCAGGAAATCAGTGAAACAGCCAAAATAATGTTAATCCCGACAGACTTCCATATTAAAATGCCCCAAAATACAGTAAAAATAAGCACGTTTACATCCTGGTACAAAGAAAAGCTTTGTTCTCTCCTCATTAACTGTCCTCAGACTGATTTGTTTCTATAACTCACATGTTTAAATTATGATTACCTCCATAATTTTTTCAATGAAATGAAATCAATGATTGGACAACACCCAGGGGACACAACAAGTGATTTCTGAACTATGCCACGGTGTGATTGCTCTCATCTTTTATGAAATATCATTTCACCATAATCCCACTGCAGCTCAGAGTCATAACAGAGCACCTTATGAACACCAGAAGTGACCTTCCAAAAAGGGTGTCTGTGAAGCCTCTATCAGAATTAATAGTCTCTGAAAAAACCTGCAAATGATGCGGAGAGCGAGACCACGTGTGACTGACTGTCAGGTTGCGCTAACTGAACAGAAGTTACTGTCAACCCTCTCTGCAGGAGGTGACACTGCTGATGGAGAGAATTTGGCCCCTCCAGAGCTCTGAGAGGCAGCAACAGCTCCTTTAAAAGGCGAGAAGAAGGAGGAAACAAAAAAACAAACAACTAAGAACCACACAAACCTCATTCATTTTGTAATCCTTCGGATAGCAATCTCTCTTGCACTCCACCTTAGCTGCTACTTAGTGTCTGTCTCTGCAGTGTGGATAGCAGGGGTGGGAGGGGGACTCCATCTATCTCAGCTTTCATCTGGGCAGTGCCGCTATGCAGCAGATGAACTCCAGGGGGAAAGTGACCCAACGACTGACCAGAGACACAAGAACAGTTTCCGCGGGTTTCCCCTGCTGCCACCTTAGAGGAATGAAGAGGCTTTCCTAACACTGCCTTATTCTTATCATTTGATAATGAAATGATATTCAGGGGACCACCTCACTCTTACAAAGCACTTTTGGCATTCACATTTGTTTTACCCCTCAAAATCTAGACGACACTTCATGCACTAAATATGTTACAGTTAAGAATCTGTATCTAAGGAAGCAGAGACACAAACAAAAGTGACAAACAGCATTAAGCACAGCTCCCTGAGGGCTAACCCTGCACTTTGGTTGCATCTTGTTTTCTCTATCTCCTTCTGTAGTTCTGAGTAAGACCCGCCTCTGGAATCAGTATTACACGCTCACGTGTAAGCCAGCAGAAAAGAGCCGAGCATAGGAGGGCCTGAGCAGAGATAAATTAGGTTTGACGTAGCTGCCGATCGAATCCAGCCTTGAAGTTGGTATTGAGCTCTCTGCCTGTCAAGGTGTGCCCTCTGAGCATGTCTAAAGAGGTGAAGCTGCCCTTCCGGCTGGACGTAGAGTTGACGGAGGTGATGCGCCTGCGGGTTCAGTCCTTGCAGCAGCGCGGCCAGAAAAGGCAGGAGGGCGAGCGCCTGCTGCAGGGCAACGAGGCCGTATACCGGCTGGACTTCTCAAACCAGTCCCTCCAGTTCTCACACTGGAAGGTGTGGCTTGCTCAGCCAGGCCGCCTCACCATCATGGGCACCTCACAGCTCTGGACGCCTGACCTTACCAATCTGATGACCCGTCAGCTGCTCGAGCCGGCAGGTGTTTTCTGGAGAGCAGCGGGCAATGGGGACGATGGGCCGGTCCAGTGCTACGAGGCTGACGCTGACGAGTTTGGTGAGAGGATTGCAGAGCTGGCCAAAGTGAGGAAGGTGATGTACTTCTTGTTTGCGTTTTCAGAAGGCTGCAGCCCGGAGACGGTCGACTGCTCCATCACTTTCACGGTGGACAAATAAAACTTGGCGTGTAGGATCCCAGACAGATACTTGGACTTCAGTGCTTGTGTGCTTTCAGTTGAAGAACCTGCTACTCTTAGGCCAAACCTCTGTCTCCTTTTATGGTTTGTCCTCTCTAAAATATCAGCACAGGCCAGATGACATCTTTTAAGGACACTTTTCTGATCAAAACAGGTTGTTGTTTCATAACTTTGTATCAGATCATTGAAATAAATCTAATCATTCTAAAAGGTGTATCTGCATTTTCTTAAGTGCTTTGGGTTTGAGTGTTGAACAAAATTGTTATCCCACCTCTAACGCACAAACAGCCAGCCCTGAAGGGTGCTGGGGACTATTCCCACATGAGATAATGCATAGAGACAGTGTTTACTTGGATGTGGATGGGTGAGAGTATTCCCCAGCAGACGGGGGAACAGGTTCCTGCCGCCTCATCAGTCTCTATCTTACATGGTGACCCTGACAAACAAGTGAGGAGATGCATGTGGATTTCACCTCTCTGCCTCCTCCACCTCCTCCTCCTCCACTTCCTCCTCCTGCAGGCTCGCCCTGACTACTTTCAAGCTGCCTCAGGGGATGAAATGCTAACTGTGAATGAGAAGACAAGTGTCTGAAAAAGTGTGAGAGAAAAAGGAAAATAACTCAAGACGTCAGGAGGATTTAGACTCGTTTCTTGTCAGTACAAAGCATGTGACTAACATGCAACTCAGAGGCTTGGTTTTGCTTAAAAAAAAAATCTAACCCTGCACATTCTCAAGAGTCTCAATTAAATCGATCTTGCAGACAGTGTTGAATGCATGAATGTGAATTTTCAATGACTGTCCTTGTTGGTATGTCTCCTCTGCTCACTCTTTCCTGTTGCGCTGTGACTGAGAGGTAAACTAATGCACCAGAGAAATAAGCCCACCAGTCATCCCATCATCAAGTGAGGATTTTTCCTCATTAACACAAATAAAAGAACAGCAAAATTACAACAAATATTTCCAGAACCATTGGAAAGAACTTTAAAAGCTGGCACCTTTTTGCAGATAATTAACTGGTACAAAAGTACAAAATGTTTTGAAGTAGGATCTCGGGGGAGAAGTGTCAGCTCCTGGGAGACTTGGACCATTTACTTGTTTTGCTCTCACCGGAAGTAAAACTAGCAGGAAACTAAATAAATGAGGATTGGTGTCCTTGCTTACAATACCTGACACTGGCTGATTAATTCACAGTTCTTCAATGTATTAGGAATAAAGACTAAGACTCTAATAAGATTAAAGCCTATATTTTCATGAATTACATAAATTTTTCTGTCCCGCCAAAAAAGAAAAA
The DNA here is from genome assembly GCA_015108515.1 of Hemichromis elongatus. Classification (NCBI taxonomy): domain Eukaryota; kingdom Metazoa; phylum Chordata; class Actinopteri; order Cichliformes; family Cichlidae; genus Hemichromis; species Hemichromis elongatus. Next base: position 10,595 of record VUQR01030756.1, read on the forward strand.
AACCCCAAACCTGTTACTTTGTTTCCTGCACATTAACATTTAAATTTTTTATATGGTTAGGTTTAAGATGGACTGAAAGTTGTCTCAGCTCTACTTTGTTGACACATTTTGGTTTATAACAGAAACAAAACATCCACCTGGACCTGCTCCCAACCTACTGTGTGATGACCTGTGATTCGGGACTAGAGCCCAATCAGGTTGGGCGATACTCCTATCATCCCCCCTGTGAAATTGGTAATAACCGCTATCCACAGGCACAGAGAGAGTCAGAAATGTGTACTCATTAAGTGCCGTGTACCACATAGCTAAACTGGTTCAAGGCCAGGCCAGAATTCATACATAAGGTGCACCGGATTATAAATGGCACTGTCCATTTTTGAGAAAAACAAGGGATTGTAAGTGTGCCTTATAGTGCGAAAATACGGTAATTAATCGGCCTGACTCTTTTTTTTTTTTTATAACAAGTAGCTCATTCAGTTTGTTTATATATATGTAAAATGCCCACATATCTCTCCTCCACTCTCCACCATGACCTCCTAACACACAAACACAAAAAAGCACAAGAGGGGAGATAAACCCGTGTGTCTGTGAAAGCACAGGCATATTAAAATCTCTATTAAAAACAAACAAAGAGAAAAAACCTCCTTCTGTTTACTCTTGTCTTGAGACAAGAGTAGTGTGGCAAGTTTTGGTCATATGCAAAGGTGCTGACATAAAACTAAAGCAAGGTAGATTATTTTAAATATTAAAGTGAGAACAATGACATTAGTTATTTCAGTTTAATTCAATAAGTAAGGAATCACATGAACATATATGAGTAAAACACTTGTTGACAGTGGGAAGGCAAAATTCCCTTTTAACAGGAAGAAACCTCCAGCGGAACTGGACTCGGGAAGGAGGAGGAGGACAGGACAAAAGCCACACTGTGGAAGACAGCCTGAGATTAATAATAACTAGCGATTAAATGCAGATGCGACGTGTATAAACACACAGTGAGAAAAAAGGGGAGTGAAGCAGAAACACTCAGTGCATCATGGGAAGCCCCAACAAAATGTATTATGTAACAAATGCTAATGATGAAGAACAAGAAACAAGAAAAGAATGAACAAGTGGCAACATCTTGGTAAAATTTTGAACAAAAATAAAAATCAGACCAGATGCTGATTCGAAGCTTCCTTTAGCAGCTGCAGACGATGCTCACCGAGGAGTGTCAGCGTGGATATTTTCCAAATGACCCTACATGACTGCTTTCTTTTCTGCTGAGCTGTACTTTCTTGCAGGTGCTGATTGGAGGGTCATCAGCTGTGTGAGCTACACCTGGGCCTGTGCTGAGTATGCTAGGCTCCATAAAAGCTGCCTCCCCCTGCAGATTATTTCATAAATTTAGTTCCTTTTATTTTCCACGTTCACCCCCACACTTCCATATTTGCTTTACATTAATAACATACCCACTGCATTTTCTTATGTTTTTTTTTTTTTTTGCAAAAATCATGTTTTTCCCATTTCAAGGCACCAAAAATAAACTAAAACATCTCAGTCCAGATGAGCGCTGTACTACAGTTTTAGACCTAATCTCTGTTTATATCGGCTCTGTACTGCGAATCACAGCGACTGGTCTAAGGAACAAGCTCAGGGTTGGTGCTTTTCTTTGGACAAACTGAAGTGGAGCCACTATGAGATCTCACCCAAAACTATAAAGAAGTCCTGGTGGTGGAAAACATAGCTTCACAAATAATGTTTTCCCAGGTGTGTCCACCCTGTCCTAATCTCCTCTTGAGTATTTAAACCCTATTATTTTTCTCTTCTTTGTTATCTCATCCCTTGTAGTTTGTCTTTTGGAAGATTTGAAGGTTTGGTAGGATTATTTGTTCTTGGCTTTCATCTTGCTTGTTTTATAAGTGCCTCAGCAATAAAGTTGGTTTTAGTTTTATAACTTGTTTTCCATGTGTACATGTGAATTTTAGCTGTTAAATTAAAGCACAATGATAACCGCAGGTAACTGGCAATAATTAACATAAACGTGCATTTGACAAGCTCAGGTGGATTAAGGAAGATTTACAGTGATTCTAGTCAGACAAGAGAAAAGACATTAGCGAAGAAGGAAAACCCAGAACAAAATAATCAGCCAAAAATAAAGATCTAAGAAGGGAAATAAGCAGCAGACATGCTGTCGCTTGAGGATGGACCTGATCAAGCTGCCATGCAAGCATGCCCATGTGTACTCGGCCTAGTCTGCTACAATACAGCGTTTCTCTAGAACAGGCTGAGGCATCTTGTTTCAAATCCCATTAAACCTCACTAATCACTTTGTTTCCTCTGTCAGCACGTGAAAGAACATCTCAAAATCATTGTGACGCCAGAGACTTCAAACCTGCTACAGAGCTCAGCACAGTTCAAATAAACTGCTCTTTATTGACTAGAAGCTTCATGTTTGTGTGCTGGAGATACAAGATGTGTGATGCCAATCAGGATGTAAACACTTGTTTATTTAAATCTGTGTTTAAAAGGCTTCAAATTGACTTTTCATTGCAGGAAACTACATCTCTCAAAGCAAGGACAGCTGAATGAAGCTCTCTGTGGTCCGTTTAAAGATCTCCAATGCACCTTTATTCAATTAGCAGAGGTAGTAAACATTGGGTGAAATCTGTTAAAGCAGTGGTCCCCAAACCCTGGGCCACAGACCGATATTGGGCCGTGAGAGTAGAGGCTCAGGTGTAAAATTTATGGTTTTCAGGGTTTTTATCATTATTTTTTATCAAAATATTGTTGGACATAAACCGGTCCGTTGCGTAAAAAAGGTCGGCAAAAAGGCAATGCTGCATCACTTTACAACAAGCCACACTGGTAGACAACAGCTATGACTGATTAATAATGACATCCACTTTGCTGCATCTCAAACCCCCCCCTCTTTCTTTCACCTGTTACATGTCTTATCAAATAGAATCAAAATGGCTAAAAGTAAATCTTACAAAAGATACCTGCTACAATTCAGACCGAACATGAGAATATCAGACAAAAAAATCATAATTTTTTCTGCTTTAAACTTTTTTCCAAATTATAATCTGCCGTAGACGCTGCAAAGATGGAAGTTCCTCTTGTGGATTAATTCTGGATTTTCATTACAGTGAAAAAAATATTAGCGGCCACCAGTGCTACCGCCTAAGGCTCCTAGTAGACAAATTACAGTCTTAGGTGACACACAAGATCATAAAATTTTAAGAAAACCTCAAAAACTTGCCAGGTGTGGACATCCAGGGTGCCAATGAGAACCCATCAGCCTTTTATGACCGAGAGGTACAAAGAGTTTGCATTCACTGGTGAAATATTCGCCACTGCAGAGCTTAAATAAGCCTCACCAGAGCTAAAATGCTAATATTAGTCCGGGGCAGCAACTTCTGAACTCAAAGTGGAAATGCCTAAAACTTGCATTCCTTCAATTGTCATGGTCTGACCAGCCCTGCTGGGTGACCTGATCGTTTATGTTTGTGTTTATTTTTATGGAACCGCGCTGCCCCGGAGGCAGGTCCGCCAACCCGGAAGTAGCTCCGTTCGGAGTTTCGGCAAACCGCCGATTAATCAACTCACCAGCTGCCGTGAATTATCCGCCATTAGAACCCGGTGTATTTAACGCTGTGACTAGGCTTCAGTCAGCGCTGGATCATTTGGCTAAGCTCGTTAGTAGCGTTTTGAACGTGTGCTCTTTCCAACTCGCTTTCGGGTTGCTTCTTACTCTTTTTTTGTCTTTTGCACCAGGAGTTGGAGAGGAGAACGCGGGAGCTGGGTGAATTGACCACGGGGAGCCATGGCCGAGGGACTTCACTGGACTGTTATTATTTCACTTTGTAAATAAATTCACTCTCTCATTGCTAAGGAGATCTGCGTTCGAGTCCGCTTCTTCCACACGCCATGACACTTAATGGGGCATGTGTGTGTGATAGGGCACAAAGACACATTTAGTGCTATTCTACATGCATAAAACTAAGTGAGAAAGTGATATTACTATTACTAAAGTGATCAATACATAAGAAAAGAAACTTACCATCGCAAACTCCATTAACACCATTAACAGAAACTTTAATGAGCAAACAGCGCCGTTATCCTGTTATTATTATCTGTCTTTATTTAAAGATTACAGTTTTTTTCTGAATGCTTAAACCCTAACTGTGATTCTTATAGCACAATTTTCTATAACTATCAATACTTATAGCAAAACCACTTTGTTTGTTTGTCACCAGCTTTGTTATCTTTCTTTACTATCTCTCTTTTTGGCCTTTGCAATATTAATCTCAGAAAAATAACTCAGAAGAATAACTGTACATTATGAATAAACATGACCTCAATGTCCTGAACATCATAATTGTTGTAGTCCAGGCTTTAAGCATAAAGCAAACAGTAAAAAATTGAATCATAAAAGAGACAAAGTAAGTCATCGGTCAAAGTAAACAGTCCTCTTTGTCAGAGTGGAGGTGAGGGGGGACAAAATGACCGCTGTTTCATGTTGACTGGTTTCACACATTAAGCAACTTTGAATCTAAAACTAAACTTCCTTCCTCTTCCTTTTATTGTGTGTCTTGGCATTAAAACATTTTAAAGAAAATACAAACACCTTATGTCTCATCAAGCACTTTAAATGCATAAAATATTCATCACAGATGCTTGAAGTTGTTAAGCAGAAAGCTGGGGAGGTGTTAAAACTGTTGTCCATATCTGATTAGGATGGTTCATGATGAAATTACATGAATCCTGACAAGGAATCCTGAGACTGAATCTCAATGATAAACATTTTGAGTTATGTTGACCTTAATCAGCTGTGAAGCTGCTTTCTTCTCTTTTTTTTTTTACTCTTTGTGTGTTTTTTGTTTGTGTCTTGTTGTTTTCTTTAATGCTTTGATATTGAGTGGTTTAGCTCTCTGGTTGAATTGCATTTTAGTTTTGAAGAGTTGAAGTAAAGGAAAACCTGATCCAATCCTGACCCGTTGATGTCACTGCAGGGTGTGGTTAGAGGTGTTTGCTAGGTGTGGCTCATAATTTGCAGCCTTACTAATTTTGAGCCAAACTCCACAGGTGAAAACAGATAAACACTCTTGTTGTTTGCTGCATCAGAAACAGTGACATATTCTCTGATTTTGACAAATAAATAAACACTTGCTGACCCCATGAGACATGAACTGTCACAATTTCAGTCATTGAAATTGTTTAGCAGTTGGGGACATGTCCACCAGAGAGGAGCCTTGTATATTAATTGATATAAATTTATTAGTCCCAAATGTGGGAAATTTGTTGTGTCACAGCAGAAAGTGGACAGTGCAAACTTAAAGTAGCAACAATGAAGAAAAACATTAAATAAGATAATAAGATAATAAGAATCAGATACTATATACAACAAAATAAAATCTGATATACAATAGAAAAAACAATACTACGTAGTCAAAAAATATTAGACTTGGTGTTATTGCACATGTGTGTGTGTTTGGTCAGCTGCAAAGTCTTTCTTGTGGAGTCTGACAGCAGTTGGAAGGAAACACCTTCGAAATCTCTCCGTGCCACATCATGGGTGCCGCAGCTTTCCACTGAAGGAGCTGCTCAGAGCTGTCACAGGCCCTGTCTCAATATGCGTACTTGTGCGTACTTGCGTTCTCATGTACTCGTAATACGTCATCAGTCGGAGACCAAGTACCGTTCCAATTCAAAGTACGCATCAAGCCGAGACCGCAAAAAATTCCCGGATGTGTTCTCGCTCCACCCGTTTTATCGAGCATGCATCGGTGGTGATATGTGCGGACTTGGTACAGCTAAATATCCCAGAATGCATTTCGTCCAAAACTCAAACAATGGCGGAGGAGTGCAGCTTAAAACTTTTAAATATAATAATAATTGTACTGTTGCACCCAATTGCTTTATTGGGAGCAATCTTGTGGAGACGTAGATTTGAGAGGGCAAGCATCTTCTGAGTTCTCTGTAGGACATCAGTGGCCTCAGCTGCAGTTGGGAATGACTTTAGTGCATCATCGACATAG
>VUQR01030757.1:0-21666 GCA_015108515.1 Hemichromis elongatus
TATATATACACACATACATATATATACATATATATATATATATATATATATATATATATATATACACACACATACATATATATATATATACACATATATACACACATACATATATATATATACACACACACACACATACATATATATACACACACACACACATACATATATATACACACACACACACATACATATATATACACACACATATATATATACACATACATATATATATATATAAATAAATATACTGGGGCTCAGAGGAGAGCAGAACACCTGTGGTGAATGCAAAATTGGACAATTGCTTATTTTCCTTAATCAACCTTGTAACGGAAGGAACACAGATGGGCTTTATTCACGTCACATTTATCTCAGATCTGAACAGTTATCAGCTTAACGCAATCAGCAGTAGCTGCAGAGCCTTCCCAATTTCTCATTTTCTTGTCATTTAAAACAGCCTTCTGTCACTTTGCTGGCTACGTGCCATGTCTCAATTATACCTGATCTTACCCTGGTGATGTTAATACCTTTAATTCTCTCTAATGCCATTAAAAGTCACAGCTAATCACCCTATCATCACATATAAACTCAAGTTCAAGAGAGCAGAATAATCTAATTTCCGCTTCTTCCATTTATTTAGCATTCTACTGTCCATAATGGGAGCAGATTAAAATATCTTTGCATGGTCGGAAAATTGAGGACATTTTAATTAAATATTTCTTGAATCAAAAGGTGTGTGCTATTAGAATACAGAGTGGCAGTCAGACATCAGACTGTTAGCTGGCTAACTGATGTACAACTGCAACAGAGACTGTGATTGGACAAGGTGGAATAAGGAGCACCGGAGGGAACTGAAATGTAGCTTGATGGATTCATGGCAACAACAGGAGGAAGTGTAACCCTTTGGTCCACACTAAACCTCACACTGCATCTGGAACTCTGCGCTGCTCTTGGGTCTGAATAAATGCATGTAATGAGTGTAGTTAGGAGACATACAATGCATGACTGGACCACTGACCTTTCACTTAACTTTTCCCCTCAACAGCAATCCTCAAGACATAATTTAGCAACCACAACTAGGCCTGCCAATGCCTGTCAGCTCTGTTTTCTCCACATGCTAAAGCTATTGGGATGTAATAAGAGTAATACTGGGTGGCAGTGGGTTTTTTTTTAAAACCACCTTTCCAAAACTAAACACACAAATTCAGAAATCAAAGGAAGCCACTAAAATGTGTGTTTGTGTGCCGTAAATGCTGCCTAGTTGGCATCAGTTTCTAAGCCAAGGAAACCATCACACTTCTTAAGGTTAAATATTCGGAGATTTTACTGGTCATGTATTTGCGGCATAAAACTAGTTCTTATTGGATACAGCACACTAAAATTTAACTAGACTTGGCACCTCTGACAATGTTTAATTTAACAAAGTCACCGATTACTTATTTTCTAATGCTAAAAACACCAAAAATAAATTCCTTCTGTTTTTATAAACATATTTTTCTGTAAAAAAATCATTAAAATGTTTAGTTAAAATACACAATTGACCTCAGTGTTTTAAAATTATGTGATTTATTTAGTCATTGGCTTCATTTTTACATAATGCTAACTCAAACAATACTGGCAGGGGCACCAAAATCCTGCAATGCCTTGCCTTGTAGATACACCTATGGAATCAGTTTGAAACTCCTATGTCACTTCATTCTCGAGTTATCACATTTACAAACTTGGGTAAAAACAATAGCACTCAAGTTTTTTTTAAAGACTGAGAGCTAAAAGTGGGTCAGACAAGCATACACATTATTCTATAGATTTACTATCGTAGATGTGTCCACTCACATTAAATCAGGGTGTACATCTCTAAAAGATCAGAGTGGGTCTCCTGTTCAATAATCACCCCATTTGATTAAACCACTGCATTCATGTTATACTACTTAGTAAAGCAGTACTAAAAGTGTTAAATCTGTGTATTTTATAAACACTTGAAAGCTAGTGTGACCCGGCTTCATACCTAATTTTCCTAATAATGAAATTCCAGGATAAGAATTGATTATTATTGTTACTCCTCTTCTTAGGAGCTGCAAGTCAAAGACTTCAACCTTCAGTTTCATGAGAGGCAATATTACCGCAATCCGCTGAAATATTTTTGTTCCACCGTTTCATTGAAATTAGGAATACAACTGAAAACTGACAAGTGTCCATTTAACCTTGTTAAAGCTAAGATGAGATTTTGGTTATTTATTATTTAGTTTTCATTTTTGTTTCCATGTCTTAGTACTTAGTATTACTTTAGTAATAAGAATAAATTAGTTCTTTCATTATTTATAGGCAAGTTGAATGAATTAAAAAAAAAAAAACAACCAACTACATAACCGTGTGCTTTATTTAGAATATCTACAGTGCTTATTTATTATTATTATTATCATGATCATAACAATAATGTCAACGAGTGGTCATCATCATACCTATGTTTATCAAACACTGGGATCTGCAGGCTATATCCCTACAACACGAACATTGAGGCCTTTCAACTATGAAAATGTAGGGTCAGGTCAGGGGCGCACAGGACAAACTCTATGAATATAAATCAGCTATGAAGGAGAGCTGCCAATCCGGAAGCAGATATTTGGCTGCCACACACAGAAGAGAGTTGGATGCATCATCCAAATGTGTCAGAAAAGTCAAATATCAGCTTAACAGCATTTTCCCTCTGCATTGCTGCGAACCTCCGCATTAAATTAATCAAATGCTAACAGGAATAAACACAGGAACAACTGGCAGGTTTTGACTTGAACATCACTGTGCTCTCTGAAACTGAATCAGGGTTACTGTTATAAGCAATGTGTTTATCATTTTCCTATCCGTACTCCTATGTTTACAATATTACTCAGCAACAACAGCAACAGCAGCAGCTGCGTAAACCAATTTGTGAGTGACATTTATTAATCCAGATAGGAAGATTAAAACCTTCCTGTGACACCAAAAGCATGCTTTCACAGGGCTGTAAATTACAGGCATTTTGTATTTTTGTTAGCTTAAGGGGAAAAGCTATATTGCCTCAGCCTAGATAAAGTCAGTTTATACATTAACTCAGGTACAAATTGCATTTGCTCTTAGATGGCACCGAACATATTGTTTTTAAAAAACAGCTTTTAATATTAAAAGATGTGCAGGTGCACATGAACCAACATAAGCATGTATATATTTTATATTTGCTTTTAGATGCCAAAAATAAATGGATTACAGGCTGATTTCGGAGCCAGTAAAATAGACACTAAGCACTAACGACTGAGAAAGATCTATAGCTTTAAATGTAAAGTAGTGAGAAAAGCTTTTTTTCCCTCCTAATTTATTGCATTTGTTTTGCTTTCATACAAAATGTATCGTAAAAGTCCTGTATCTGAGAACACAGAGGGTGAAATAAGTAATGTTGACATGACAGAATCTTTAAGTAGCCGAATGGACGCGTTTCTGTGTCTATCCACTCATTTTGTGGTAGGAATGCCTCAATGAAAAACAGACTGAGTGGTTCAAAAATAGCTGGAGTGCTGCTGCAATTGCATCACTGCGGCTGTGTCGACAAACTTACAACTGCCCACTATTTACAGTATTAGGCATATACGTCTGCATCGCCGAGCTGATGTTGGCTTTATTTAGAGAACCTTTAGCTGTTACTCCCAATTGTCTCAATTCAAGCATTTTCTTTGGGGCAACTCTCAGGTTGCAATTCTAATTCACTTAGAATTAGAATTGCAACAGTAGACCTACCATAAGAGCAGTAATAATAGCCCTTTACAAGCCACACAATTGCTTGTCTGTTATAAAGGCAAGGTACAATGAATCAACAGTCATACTTAACTGGAGCAAGATGACATATCTTTTCCATATGAGGACATCTGATGGGTTATTTTCAGCTATCCAATAACCTCCAGTGTCAGTGTTTACAGTGCTGACTCAGGCAGGCACAGGTGAAGTTTCAACACAACAGTCAAGCCTAAGAAAGCTATGTTTAGAGCAAAAGTTCCATCCTATGTGCAAACATTAAAGTACATTTGAAACATTTGAATACAATCCATGAATCCACACAAAAGAAGAATTAAGGTACTATAGTTTAAGATTTTATAAATTACCACCTCTGTGGCTGTAGAGGCCAAACAGGAGCATCAAGGAAACAACAACAGAACTCTTTGACTCCCAACCTGATAATAACTCATTTTATCCAGCTTATCGCAGCACAAGTAGAGTTTGCACAACTCTACTTAAAAAATGACATTGCCAAATGGATTTTCTTGCCCTGCATCTGAAGGGCCAGCTTGAACTTCAGAACATGCCTGAGGCCACTTATGAAGCGAGAACAACTCAACCTCAAGGCCCACATATGTAGTGAAGTGAATACATAATGGCAGCACCAGCACTAAGGTCTGCATTATCTCAACTCATACATTGTGGCTTTAAGACAGTAGGGCATGTCTGTGAATTAACTGCGAGGCACCGATCTAAGGAAAACAATCATTTTAGTAATATGGAATAAAAGACATACCCAGATATCTCACCGTTTCTCCCCATTAACCTACTGCAGTGGCAAAATTTCAGCATGGCAAGCACTCAGATCCTGCTCTTTGCTACCTCATCTCTCTGATTCAACACTTTCCAGGATCCGCCTCAGCTATTTAGGACATTTTAATAATGCATCATCTAATGATCAAAGCCAATTAATAGGCAGAAGAGCCTTTTTGACTCTGTGGCTCTTAACCTTGTAAGGCCTTCAGCTCTGTTGAATAAATTATCAGCCAAAGGGATCTTGTGTTTGCATAGTGTCGTTTCAAGATTGAAAGGTCTGTGTAGGAAGGAGTGCACACTTATCTTTTTAGACTTACTCAGGCCTCTTGGGGATTTCTACAAGACTTGGTTTATGCAGCCTTGGCAATACTTCTCTTTGTAGGAAACGCCGATAAAAATTAGCCGACTCAGTCCTAACTCTGTCAGTGGACAACTAGTCCCATTAGTAAACATCATCAGTATGAAGAAAATGTGTCAAAGCAGTGAGGCTCAACAATCGGGAGTGTGAGAATCCTCAGACAAACAGGAGTGGCATTCTCAGATGAGAGATGGTGGGGAAGCAGATGCTTTATTTATTTTTGGAAAAAAGAAAACATGCCCTCTGTCAGCATGACCTTGTTTCACATTCAAATATACATAGAGTACGCCTTGCCTTGTACTGTCATTGTTGAACTGCAGGACAACCATGGTCACTGAACAAATGCTGCAACCTTATTCAGGGATTAAAGTCAATCAAAATGAGTAAAAAGGGAAAAGGGAAAAGGCCAAAGCAAAAAGAAAAGAAAGCTTTAGAGTAAATTCAAACATTACACAACAGCACCGCATTATGTTCCATCCATCTTGTGCAAAGAAAGACAGGCTTGCATATAAAACTCATATTCACCAGCATATACCCATCCATCACTGCAAGACAAAGAGTACATAAACACAATACGCAAACAAGAAATTTTTAGCCTACATCCCAAAAGGTTTACTGTAATATTATTATATTACAGAAAAAATGATGGTTCAGTAGCTCTTTTGTATTATGCTGCACACTAGAGACGGTTTTGTTTCGCTTTATTGCAGAAACTCCATACCCTTTCTTAGGATATAAAAGTATGTCACATGTGATACAGTTTGTTAGACCCGGCTAAGTTAAATAGAAATAAAAATAAGGAACCCAAGATCATTATAGGTAGGAGAGCAGAGACGGCAGGATGTCAGACTCCCTCTCTTTTATTTTGTTTTAAGAACATGACCTATTTCTTTCAATGTCTCTCCTGTACATTTCGTCTTCTTTCCCCTGGTACATTTCCGTGCTTTCACAGAACAGAGGCCTGAAAAGGAATGGGAGTTTTCATTCCGGATCTCCTTTTCAATTAAACTCCTTCGCTTTGCCCGGAGTTAAAGCAGTCCAGCGCTTATGCAATCTTCCTCCAAACACTGAGGCTAAGTGGCAGAGGGGGGAGAGAGAGAAACAGAGAGTGAAAAGAGACAAAGAGGTACGAAGAGAGTGCAGGACGAGTGATCTTTGCAAGTGTCTGGCACCGTCTGACCCGGTGAATGGCTTTCCTTTGTCAGGATATGGAGAGCGTGGGTTGATGGGAGGCAGGGTGCTTCCGTCTTCATTCACACACTTTCTTTACAGATGAAGCGACTCTGTTGCCACACTCCTCCGCACAGCTGTTATAATCGGACCAGGCAGCAGGTAAACACTGTGTCTGCCCACCTGAAATCACGGACCCCTGTCTCTCACCAGGTCCCCAACTGTTCCATTAGAAATTTTGAAGTTTCCATTGAACGGGGTACCAAGCTGGAAGACTTGTAAAATAAAGGGGGCCCGGCTGGAACTGCAAAGGAACTTTGATATATGTAGCGGGTGATAACAAAACTCCCCAGGGGGCAGGAGGCAAGCTGGAATGAGAAATGGAGAAGCCACAAGGTTTCGCAAAAAATGCTGCGGTTGCTGTACATAAACCCCCTCCTCTCCTTCCAAAACCCTAGCAGCCCCTGTCGGCATCCTCAGTGTGCACAGCCGCTGCAGGAAATACTAGGTCACACTTGTCTAAGAAAGACTGCGGGCTGCTCATGCTGGGATTTTCTGCATGGCACTTCACAGCTCCAAGAAAGCCCAAAGAGTCTAATTACTCAAGATGAAACCGCAGCATGTGAACAAGTCCTACAGAGAAAAATGTCCACTATGAAGAATGGGCTTTATAGATGTCCAAATGAGTTAGCGATGGTTTATCTATAATACAGCTGCGATGACATGTCTCTAATGTAAGGAGAAATGACAAGTCTTTTACAGACATAAATATGTCACTCTTCATAAGGCCATCTGGCACTCTAATCCCTATGTTTACACATATATGGAAACTCATACATAGACTCACTTCACTGTTTGCCTGCAGTAGTTTGAATAATCACTACCTGCATACATGAATCCAGTATTCATAGCAAACAATCCCTCTGGACTTACAGTTAAATATGAGAAGAGCATCCAAGGAAGAGGCCTGAGAAAATTCAATGCATCTGCAAGTAACGGGGAGAAAGCCTTGGCGATATTGTAACTCGGGTGTATATATACATGCGCATGGGGCAAGTAAATGAGAAACCAAATACATGCTCTATCGCATTTCAACATACAAAACATTAACGTAAAACGCTTGGGGCCAGAATGTGAGGTTGCAACTGCACAAAGAAAATTAGGGGGGGGGGCATAATGACTAATTTTCTCCAAAGAGTGGCACAAATTAGTGTGTCAAAAATGAGCAAAGAGGGACGAGGGACTGAGCAATCTTCTAGCCAAAACATTACGGCGTAAACACAGGTGTACAGATCCATTTCTCTCCAGAAACAAAATGCCAATTCAAATCAATGAGAGGCAGCTGAATAAGAATCAATACGTTTTTGATATTAAGACAAATGCTTCTGTTAGAAATTGCTGGGGGATGCTTATTGTCTTGCTGGTTAGGACAGTGGTTCTCTGGAGATATTTGTATCAATAGGATGACTGTTTATTACAAAGTATTCAACTATAGAAACTTTAGCTTGACCTGTAGGATATGCAGAAGAAGAACATGACACATTTTTTATGCTTATTATGATATATTACTATTATTATTTATTATTGCCAACATCAACTTGGTTTGCAACAGATACCAGGAGGGATGCATTTAAAAAAAAAAAGTTTCGCTGTGTGCGTGAGTGCATTGATTATAGGCAGGCATGAGACACAAGAAATTTTCATTATGTGCCGATTTCTGTGTAGAAATGTTACAAAATCAGAAACACCTGCCCGTAGAACGACATGCACCCTTGCATGAGTGCCGTACTGGGATTCTCACTTCGGTTCAGTTAGTTAAGTTATGCTCCATTTCATCAAATTCCCACTACTCCTGATGATGAACTATGTTGGGCTCAGTTTTAAACAGGCAGAGTGAGGACTCAATGTAGAGTAAAAGGACACAGCCAAAGCTTAAGGACCACACTCATAGCATCTAACAAGCCACCTGTGACATCTACCCACTTCTTCTGATAAACTCACTCCCTCTTATTCCACATAACCCTCCCAGCGTCAACTGCCACAAAAACAACAGGCATATAAATAAAGTGTGCTTTTTATTATACAACTTTCAGGAAAAAAAGCTGCAGTAAATTGCCTGCTGCAAAACTTAGCAAATCATGCTTGCATGATTCAGTTGAATAGCCCCTTCCCAAAGTCTTGGGCTCCCACTGGAAGCACATATATGGCAAGGCTCTTAGCAAAATACCTGTATCCAACATTTTCAGTCACCAAAGTGACCCTGTGCCCCTTTGGTAAATACTGGTAGTAGCTTTTTTAAAAGGGTTTTAAGATGTTTATTTGCTAATGCAGACCATTAGTAAATCTGGCCCTTGGAGTACTGTAATGTAATTTTTTTTTTATCCATTTCCTCAATCAAATCAACATCTGCCTAAAGCTGTTTATGCGTACACACTGTTACAAACATTATCCCGCTGAGAAATGTTTGGCGACAGATTTGCTAAACACCGTCTTAAGTGTATAATAGTAGCGTTGGTTCCTTGCCATATGCTAAGGATAAGGCTGCTTGTATTACTAAAAAAGGGACTCTCTCATTCTTTTGGTCACTTCACAAAAATCATGACTACATGTGAGAATTTGAGCCACTGGAAAGCTGATAACTTCCACCTCCAAGTCCATTTTCACATGACTTCCTGTTACTACTTGAGTCTCAATCTCACCCTTCAATATTAATAATCAAGAGACAGAAATATCTCAATTTCTTCTTGAAGGTAGAAATTTGTTCGTGCTTCCTAAAAGTGCAATTTTCTGTTCGCCTACCATGGCCCAGACTACCTAGCACTGATAAACCTGTCTGCTGCATGTGCAGCTTCAAATTGTTCACCAGCACGCTGAAGGCCGCAGGTTACTAAAAAGGTATTTTTGTAATTTAATGTGTGTGATAGTAGTAAAAAACTCAAATGATGGCATTGCAAATATTTAATTTAAGCCATTTTTTAAAAATATAGCAAGTATCTCAAAAATCGAATCTTAACTGACTTTTACTAAAATAAATTAATTAATTAAAAAAAACTAAAAAGACATTTTAGTTAATGTTCCTTGAGGTTGCTTTGGTGTTACAATCATCTGGGGTTACCGGGTAAAAGTGTTATACAGGACAAGAAAAGCCTATTGTTATTCTGATGGTCCTGGAGACTCAACACTGCTTTTGTATGGTCAGGAAATTACCCACCTGGTGCAATCCAAGTATAGAGGCTTTATTGCTCAAGTGTTTTGCTGTACTGAATTCTACCTCTTAACACAGAGGGAGTACTGGTTACTGAGCAGAGACTGAAGAGGGTAAGGGTCTCTCCATCTGATCCCTGAGGAGCTGCGATAGGTTTCCTTTCCACAGAATTCATTGGTTATTTAAAAGTACATCAATGTACCAGCAAAGCTGGGAGAGCTATCAGGGCGCTCGGGGTATTTGCATACCCTCATAGTGGGTCAAAAATGAAGAAAAAGAAAATTAAATAAGAGCGATGACCATATGCAATATATGCATATCCTAAACAATTTAATGAGCATTTTCACAAAACAACCACAGGGGAAGTAGTGTTGGCTAGAAGTCAGACTGACTTAGCTAAATGTGTTTCCAGGAACAACATGAGAATGAGTTCATTGTCACTCTCTTTTCTAGTTAAATCAATGTAATTAAATTAGAGCGCTTCATTCCTTCGCACTTTGGGAAAAAAACTACGCTAACACACTGTCTAATTAACGACATCACATACAAAGAGCGTTGTACACAACTTCATTCTCTTGTTGAGTGAGTCTCACTGTTCTATGAATTGCACCAACACCATGTCCATAGGCAGAAATCGCACACATAATGTTATTTGATACTTGCAGTTGACTTAAAATGATTATGCACCACCAGCCTTTGGTGTGGAGAATCGTTTTGACTGAAGTTGTTCACTTCAGTCTGCTTTATCTGTCCTGTTTCTTCTATTTGCTAAATCCAAACTGAGAAGGCAGCCAAGGGACACAAAGGCAGCAAAAAGAATAGAGTGAGAAGGGAAAGAAATTGAGCCAAGTCTCCTCTGTGTGTTTGTGGGTGCTGATGAGCTAGGCAGAGAGGATATGGAGAGGGTTTCCTGTGGGGCAGCAGTCTGCTCTGAATGGGCCAGCTGTTCTTTGCTCATTCTCGTGTCCCAGTGCCCACCGAGCAGCAGGTCTCTGCCAAAAAGAAGGACAGGCACAGCCTCACTACGGCGCACACAGCGACAAAGCCTGCTTTTGTTAGGGGTTCCATTCAGAGGTGACCAACAGGCTCCAGGATAGCTGGGAAGACCATATGCTCTAAGCAGGGCAGAGCTTCTGCTCCTTCTATGGCTTTTCTCCTCAGGACATAGTCCACCTCCATTCAACCCCACTACTGGCCTGTCTTAACCTGGCACGGCTAGTCTGCGGGTGGCCTCGGGGGCCCCAGGGAGGTGTTGATGGGCTTGGAGTCCAAGCCTGGATGCCCTGCTAGTGACCAACTGACAGTGACACGTGGGCCTGCTGACGGAGCACTGAGGAGGAGCAGAGAGGAGCACGGTGAGCCACTGTAGCCAGACATCTGTGGACTTATACAGGGCAGTGGAGGGTCAACCCTGAGATGAAGAGGTTGAGAGTAATGAATACCTCTGCTTTGTTTTTCAGTGAGTGCAAAGACAAGCGCATATGAACAGACAAGGAAATAATGGACCAACTGAGTGGAATCAGTTAATCATTCGCTTCTGAATTTCTGAGAGTGGCAGACCTTAAATGTTTCACTTTACTGGCAATGATCCACTCTGGTGCAATGCAAAAAATAATAATAATAATAATCAAACTTCCAACCTTTAGAAACTCTAAAGGAAAGCTTAATGCCTTTCTAACTAATCACAGTCATTTATCTTAATGAAAAAGTGCAAAAGAAAGCATATATGCTTCGCCTACTGAGATACTCCGGCATCATCATGAATAATAACATGGTCCCAATCACCCCACTCAATCAGAGGAAGAAGCAAAATAGGCACTGGAATTGTCCTGAGTAAACAAAGAGATTGATTATATTCACAAGGCAATAATCACTGGATGTCAAGTTGTAATTACTCTTTAATCTCACTTTCAAATGAACTTCATAGCAGAATCCATTTTTCACCAGAAAGAAATTCCACTCTGCTCATGTGATATCGTTACGACGCAAGTGTGAGGTATTAATAAACATTTTATGTATAATAACACTGGCTATTAACACTGCTACATTGACAGTGCTACGTGTGAGAGTGCTTTCTGTTTAAAGACAAGCTAGCAAACTCGAGATATTTTTTCCCCAGTAATTTTGCCCTCCACAGTGTCTTTCTGTCTCCGCAGGAGGACACAAGTGGACAATCAACAAAATCAACACATTTTGTTGATTGTCCACTTGTGTCCTCCGGCTCAAACATAGCTTCATCTATTGATTAAGTTTTTGGAAGACTTTGAGATTTGAATGGCTTAAAAATTTCATTTAAATATGATTAACATTGGTGGTTTCATAAAAATAAGAGACTTTAAATGATACATATAAAGCAGTTACAATGAATTAAATAAAATAAAAAATTCAATGTTTACTTTCATTTTTCCTAACACAGGTTCGGCTTACTAATCTTTTAAAAATGTATTTAAACTGTTAAACATATTATAATTAACATTTAATCCTATCTACACTTTTATTGAGACATGGACATAGAGCACATGCTACTTAGACTGGTCTCTGTAATTCACCTGCTGCCTTGTGTAAGCAACACATCTCTGTCTGCCACATCTGCTTGGGATTAATGAGCTCTGAGGTCTGATAATGAAATTACTGCCTGCAGAAAACAGCACTGTGAAGAGGTTTTCTTCACTCATACTCGGGAGCACATCAGCACACAGCGCTGATGTGCTTGCACATGTGAAAAGACAATAGTGAAATGGTTGCGTTATTAAGTATCATGGCTGTAGAAAAAAAAACAAACAACAAAAAACAATAATGTGGGTTCAGTGCAAATTGATTCTTGTGCACCTGAGGACCATTTTAACACACACGTTGCCGCACTGGATGTGTCTCTTTGGCTCTGGGTGATTGGTGACTGCTCTAGCAGTGAAAGGCGCACCATAAAGCCACTCTTAACAGGATGGAGGATTTCCTGCTGTCAGCGAGGCCTGAAAATCGGAAATGTCACTAGTTGGGGTTTTTAGGATATTTATTGCCACTCTCTTCACTTTTACTCCTTCAAGCCCAACGCTTTATGTGCTTGTCAGGGTGAACAGTGTCTGAGCCACGCACAAGCCCAAATATAATGCAGGCTGATACCGCTCAATACAAATACGCTTTGACATTAATTCAAGACACGATGTAGCATTCTGTGTATAATATTTTGTGCGTTTCTGTGGCTTGTAAATAGTTCCAACATGCTACTGTTTTATTTATAGGTACAGAATTTGGGGGCGCCAACTAACAATACAATGCAAACGCATTTAGACAAGACTTAAATTCACATCCTATCAGGTCAATGTAAAACATCTCAACTGTCACACCTCTGAGTAGAGTCGTCCAACATGACAGATTATAACATGTTCCGATTCTTAGGATGTAAACAAAAGCAGTGATTTAATAGACCAAGGCATGAACCGTGTGTGCCAGTGCGGATCCAGTTACTAACAGCCAGTGGTGATAACTCAGAGCAAGTGATGCCACGAAGGTTAAAAGAAAGGTCCGAGTGTGTGTGTGTTCATGTTCAGCCATGCTTGCTCACTGGCTAGCCAACAGTAAAGTGACGACGGGCCATGTTTCTTCAGAGGATGAGTCAGATCACAGATGACACACCTGGCTGGTTAAACAAGGACACATATATGCTGGAAGTTACACTGATGTTGTTTTAAGACCAAACCAGAAACTACGAGGTTGCGTTATTCCTAAGTTTCCCTGAAAGTCTACTGACTTATAACGGGGCACTGAAACCTGAAGTGGCCCTAACCACACAAAGAGAAAATAAACACAGTTTAAAAGATGCAGTAAACTGAGATTCTAACTGTCAGCTTGGTATTAATGATTGCATGATTATACTGAGCACTGACTGTTTAGAGATTTGGACAATGGTAATTTGAAATGCAAATGCTCTTCTGTAAAGAGCACCACAGGCTGCTGTAAGTCAGAAAAGAAAGGGATGTATATGGACAAGTATACTTACAATGTGTAGCTTCAGTCCCTGCTGTATCTTTATTCATTACATTGAACAAAAAGAAAAAAATACTGCATGTACTATAATGTTTTTAACCTCTGTATAAAAACAATTTGAAAATTTGTATACCCATACAAATTGAAACAGATCACTGGACTCCTTGGTTCTGTATTCTGAAGGCATGAACCAGAGCAATCAAGTTACCTAACTGTCCACCAGGGC
This sequence comes from Hemichromis elongatus, assembly GCA_015108515.1. NCBI lineage: Eukaryota > Metazoa > Chordata > Actinopteri > Cichliformes > Cichlidae > Hemichromis > Hemichromis elongatus. The sequence continues at coordinate 13,498 of VUQR01030757.1, forward strand.
AGACTCCAGGCCCAAGCCAACCAGCCAGTGCTTTATCCCCTGTAGTGATCCCAGATGAACAGAGGTCAGCTTCTTGCTCCTGCTGGATTTCTCTGAGGTAACTTAACACTTCAAAACCCGCAGTCACTCGCTTTCTTTTTCTGATATACTCCATGACAAAAGGTAGATGGAAAAAAAGGAGACACGCATAGCTTGTGCGACATTTAGATTCAAAACATGTCCTCTCCATTACCCAAGTACACCGCAACTGGTAAATTCAAACTGTGATCACAACATGAAGGAGAACATGTACAAATACAGGAAAATTACATGCTGTAAAGACTAGCAAACCTATATTTTAAAAACATAAAAATAGAAAAGAAATCAAATTATCCCTCCACAGTCAAATAAATACACCTAATGAATGGGAATAAAACTGTGAAAGGGCCAATGAAAAGAAGCGCTTACTAGAAGGAAATCAATTTAACTGCAAAATAGTTTGTAGGAAGCTAAATGTGAAACTACCCACACTGAAGGAATGTGTCCTCTTTCCTATTTATTTTTGAAGATTGAATAACCTATAAAAGTAGTAAGAAGGATGTGTGAGAGAATGATACAGCAGAAGAAGCAAAAGCGAAGCAGAGACACTACTTCAGTTCCAAGTATCCACTCATCCGCATCAATACAGACATCAGTATTTCCAGATCACTGAGATGGGGGTTAACCATGACCCTGTGCTCCAGGCAAAGGCCAGAAGGGATAGGCTTGCTGTGAGGTCTCACCCTCCTGAGTCTGTGCTCAAGTCTGGCCCTAGCTCCCTTAATCACCACGACCAGAAAGTCAATACAGCGCACGAGTCAATTACCTGGGGAGGAGAACTCAAGGCTCGACATCCACGAGTTTCCCTTATCCAGACCACCAATCTTTCTGACAGCCAAATCATAGGCAACTTATTGGATTTGGTGGAGAAGGAGATTTTTACATTAATAATTCACTCTGTCCGTGGCTGCATCTCATCTCCTCTGTGCTACAAAAAAAAGTGAGACCACACTGGTGCACAGAGCAGGCGACAAAATGCAATGCTCGAATGGAAATGAACCTCTCTCGCTGTACTGCCTCATTCTCTGCATCCTTGCCTTTTCTCTCCTCTTATTTGTTTCTCCAATTTTTCCTCTCTCCGCCTCCATCTTCATGCCCATTCTGGTTGGCTGGTGATAGCAATCCTGTGCCATTTCTTTTGCTTCTCTACTGTCACAAACACTCAGCCTCCCACACTCACTCTCTGAAACAACAATGCCATTGAGAATAAAAACAGCGGATGACAGCCTTGAGTATGCTTTCTGACTTTCATCTCAAAGATTTATTTTAGTCTAAATGACAGGTAAACTATTCTGAGGAAAACTGTGTGTAAGGTTTATTAAAAAAAAAAACAAACAAACAAACAAAAAGCTCCTTTCTGAATTGGAGTATTTATGGTCCACTGATGAGAATATACCGGTGCCCCTTCAGTGTCCCCATTGCTTCTCCACTTATGTTTGCTGTTTTAATACTGTCAGACCTGCAGTCTTTTCTCCTTCACTTTCATCCTCTTTCCAAATGTCGTCTCTTTGTTTCCTCCATCTATTTGCCTCCATCCCATTTTGCTCTTGCCAGTGGTGTCCTGCTGGTGATGGAGAGCCGCATTTCCTTTGGTGAGCTGCTGCCCTTAATGAGGCTCCTCAGCCACACACCGTATCAAATTAACAGGCTGCACCAAACTATTACAACCCATACCCACCAGCCGGGCCCCGGGCAGACCGAGCGCCTTACCTCATTGCACCCACGATCGCACTGTGTGATTGATAAGATGGGATGTGAACAAAGAGAGTAGGGTGAGGTACAGACCTACAGAGAGAAGGAACCAAACTCTGCATTTTCTCCTGTAATGACAAATATTAGGCTTTCCAAAGAGTAATTATCCTCCTGATGGAATCAGTAATGAGGGGAAAAGGTCACAGATTGCCTGTGTGAAATATTTCACTTTAAAAAAAAAAAATAATGAAGACACAATGACAGCTGCCTTAGTCCTCCAAGGCCACTTTTAAATGCTAGTTTTGGTCTTATAGCTGAAAATGTGTATTTTTCTTTTCTTTTCCTGGAAAACCTTGACCCTTGTTTCAATCCAGGGGGTCACTGAGGACATCGTGGAGGACTATAAATATCTTGGAGTACACACAGACACTAAACTGGACTGGGTTGAAAACACCCGTGCTTTCTACAGGAAGGGCCAGAGTCGTCTCTATTTTCTGAGGCGGCTGAGGTCTTTCAGCATCTATGGGACAATGCTCAGGATTTTTTACGAGTCTGTTGTGGCCAGTGTAATCCTCTACTGTTGCATGCTGGGGCAGCAGTTTGAGGGTCGCAGATGCCAACAGACTCAAACTGGTCCCAAGGCCAGTAATGTTGCGGGGCTGGAGCTGGACTCCACCTTAGGGTGGTGTCTGAGAGGCGGATGTTGTCCTACATAAGGACAATGCTGGATAATAGGTCCCACCCACTCCATGACGTGCTGGATAGTCACAGGAGGACGTCAAGTGAGAGACTGAGATTAACAAAAAGCACAACTGAACAACACAGGAAATCATTCCTGCCTGTGGCCATCTCCCTGTACAACTCCATCTAATACACTGTAAACACTGCAATAGTTACACCCTTTTGCACACACTCGACAGTAAAATAAAAAATGACAAAGTTGACAGATTAGAGTTAAATGTCAATCATATATATTTCACCTCTGTAATATTCTTGATATTTATAATTGAGTGATTTCCTTAGGGATTATTAAAGTATTTTGATTCTGAAAAACTTTTGTAGCAAACACATTTTTTTCCCAACACCAGGCTTAAAACACGTGGACAGGAATATATGCACAGGAGAGCGTGTTATGCTGTAACCATCCATCTGGCTAATTGGATCTCGAATCTTAGAACACACACTTGACATGCTCTGATAAGGTTATAATCTCCCTTGTGCCTTTATAGTGCTCGTTCACTATTTTAATTAGTCACCTCAAGTTTAGGCATGACATCATCTATAAAGAAGAGGGAGTCTGACATCACGTGCTCGTGAGCTAAACAGAGCAAAGCAGAACAGATGCACTCTGTTCAAAATGACTGCTAGGTGATACGGCATTAATAGAAATAGTACACACATATTCATTGTTCAGCACAAAGACGTGAAGACATAAAAAAACTAAAAAAAGGAAAGGGTAAATGTTTAAATAAAGCTACAATAATAGCTGGATTACTCTGCTAGGGGAGATAATGGCGTGTGCCCGTGGAAGACAAACCCGGAGAAGGTCATTCCTGAATTAATGTCACCAGTAAATTGGCTTCCAGGGAAGAAAAAAAAAAAAAAGGGTTATTTTACAAGACAACAAGGCTTATATAAAGGAGCTTAATCCATTGTCTGTCACAGGGACAACAGGAATGTCCCAGACTTCTGCCTCCTGGCTAGATGATAGCAAGAACCTGAAAAAAAAAACAACAACAATGAGGAGACCACTAGAGAAAAAAAAAGACACAGAAGGCGAAAAAAAAAGAGAGAAGAAGTATGCTGGCTCTTCAAACCCTCTGAATCCAAACCTTTTTATCAACAGGCCTCTCCTCCTGCATTAATCACAATGAAACAGCAGTTACTGGCCAAGTGTCTTCGGACTGCACTGCTCACACAGACAAGTGCGAGCAATCAGATATAAAAAAAAATAACCCGTTTCACCCAAAAGCACCCAGAAACAACAGTGAGTCGTAACACTGTAGATAAGAAATTTCATGTGCCAGAAAAATGCAATATATTCTTTATGGCAGCAAATACAGAATTATGATAATATTTCTCCTATTTCTAAGTCTCTAATAAAATGAGCCCGAGACATTCTGGATGGTTTGGTGAAATTTCTACAGACATCAGAACTCACAATTGGAGCTTGAATGAAATGTCAGACACTATAAAACTGTTCTTTTGTATGCACTGCAGTGCATCTCCTTCCTCTGTTTCATTCTTTCGCTCTCTTTAAAACACATTCACCTGAAGCAAGGGTCTTGAACTCCAGGCCTCAATGGCCAGCGTCCTGAAGGTTTTAGACATCACACTGGGTCAACACACTTGAATCACATGATTAGTTCATTACCAGGCCTCTGGAGAACTTCAAGACATGTTGAGGGGGTCCTTTAACCATTTAAACCAGCTGTGTTGGATCACGGAACCATCTAAAACCTGCAGGACAGCCGGCCCTTGAGGCCTGGACTCCTAAAGTAAGGTGAATAAGGAGGTATTCATCTAGGTGAGTTTAAACTGCATGTGAGCATGGCTTGAATTGCGCAGGTACAAAAGTGATAACACAAACTGTAACACCGCCTCTAATACTGGCTTTCTACTTCGTAAAACCCACACACAACAACCTAAAAAAACGAATAAACTAATGAGGCACATTTTGAATCTGCCACGCAAAAATATATTAAAAAAAGGATTATAGCCTTGTATGCCTTTAAATGCTTTGTACTGGTTTAAGTATATTGTACATTTGTATCCCTGTGAGTGCTGAGTGTTCCAGTCTTTCCAGTTTTTTTTTTTTTTGTTGCCTCCCCATCTGTTCTTTTCGTGTCCTTCAACAGCTGCAGAGTGCTAGCCGCCCACTCGCACACACTCACACCTAAATGCTCTCTGTCACACCGGAGTGTCAACAGGCCCGATTTCCACTCTAGCTCAACTGTCGATTCCACAAAAAAAACAAACAAAAAAAACAACCACACACACAGGTCTGAGGTGAGATTGGTGCTATCAGTTTGTCTATTAGTAATTCAGTGAGTCTGTCATGCTCTCACTTCTTCTCTCAACAGCCAGCCAATAAAAATCAGACCAATAACTCTCATAAAGTAACTGCCTCCAGCAAGGACACAAACTACAGCCTGAAGTTCCTTCACCACTTCAGGGCAAACGGATACTTGACATATAAAATGACTCAGTGAAAAGTGTTAAGGAGCGCACAAGAGCACCGTGTGCCTCGGTGCATGCACGTGGATTAGCAGAGCTCATGCATGTGTGCCGCAGGCCCCCGGTAGCCAGCAGCGGGTATGAATTCTGCCCTGTCCTCCTCTGCAGTGGCCCAGACATGAATTAATGGTGTCATTAATCTTACCTTTAAAATGAATGACTTCAGCACCTCCAACCTGCGCCAAAGCGGTTGCCCAGTCCCTCATCGCTACTCCTTACCCCTCTCCCAATCCACTCAGCTGTGACGGATGGATAGTGGGTCTGGATAGTGGGTCTGCCATCCTTGGCTTGGCACAGACCGACTCAGTGGGATATCAGAGACTTGAGAGAACTCTCTTGCCAGTACCCATTGCTTCCTCGCAGACTTACTTCTAGTTTTAGCACCTCAGTGTCCGTCTTTGTTCACTCTGCAAGTTTGTTAAAAATCATTCATTGTCATACCAGTTGTAGCCCGTTCCTACCAAATGCAGGGTTCAGCTGCAGTTACACATAAATATTTCCTGGAAGGACCAAATTCTGCTCACGTGATATCTTTACAGAAAGCATGATAAGGGCGTCTATATAATGGTTTTTCATCCCAGAACTGTAACGTGAAAGTTTTGTTACGTCCTCACTTTCCATTTCAAAAACCTGCTTGGCTCTAGGAACTGGCTGTTGGCTGTTACACAACTAGCAATTTCATCATGCTGTAATCAAAAGCCAAACAACATAATGTGATTTATGGATGAGTGAAGTCGGGGGTAACGCGGTTATTTTCGATATTGACTAATCTACTGCTGCTTTTTCAGTCAACCACTGAAACATTTAATCTATCACATTTAAAAGAATAAGAAAGAAAGTTTATGTGGTCAAATATTTTTAACTTTTGTAATTACCAACCGAAAACACCAACAACTAATTGAAACGTTGTACTCTCATCACCACGTGTGTGAATATCCAATGGAAATGCAGAATCTATATCTACAAATGCAGCACCAAAGTGCACAAAGCCATGTGTGAGCTGGTTGAGCTCCAGTGCTGGATGCCATTCATCACTAAGTGAGAGGGAGGGAGGTTATCAGGCTGAGCTAGAGATTTCTCATTTCATCAATAAGTCGTCAGTCTTCCTGTTCTTCCCTTCTCCTCCCACCTCCTACACCTTCCGTTCCTCGGCTCTGCCAAATGACCATCCACACCACAGAGGCTGCTGGCCATTATCCAGCAGGCCAGGCACACACTTACACATACACAAAACCACATAGCCATAACCTGCTGGACTGTATGTCACTGTCAAACTCAAGGAAACACACAAAAACTGTTTTAAAAACACCAGTATAGGGAGGAAATATTTTGCTGAGCATGTGTTGTTTTTCAGCACCACGCACAGTTCAATAGAGGCTCATTTTTCACATTCTGGCCACTAAGCATTAGATAAAAGTTACATCCCTTTTATTTGAACAACAGTTCAAATAACAGTTAGGCAAAATTTCCACATGGTTCTTTGATATAACTTAGCCTTTACTTCCTCTAACAAACCAGAGATCATAGCCACAGGGAATCAAGGAAGAGGAGCAAATCAGACTATTTATAAAGTGGGTGTCTTTGTTTAAGCTAATTATGAGGATAAGGCTTCGTAAATGAATCAAAGAACCAATGAAATCTTAAAACTAACCAAAGGAAATCTAACATTTTATTGATTTGTAGTTCATGTTCTCATGAAATAATGCAAAGGGCAATTTATGTCCCGCAGGTTAAAAAAAAAAACAAAACAAAACACCAGCACACCCTACTGAAACCCATCAAATTAAACCATTCCATGCTGAATATAACAGCTAGATAAAACTGCAGTTCTTCTCTAATAGTTATTTCTTTCTTCAGCAGGACTGCATTACAGTTCAGTATTCCTAGAAATAAGACCTTGCTCTTCTCTTATTACACAGCGCATTTTGTTGACAAGACCATTTTTAAAAGTTAAAATAATACGGGCCCAACAATAGCACCAAGCCAAAAAAGGACCACCTGACACCAGCTCTGGGACTGTGAAGGACTGGTTTTGCATCACTTGGTACCACCCTGTCAGATCAATGTGTAATAACTGTCAGTCATTTCTCATGGGATCATGTAGACGTGACATAAATGGGTAGCTCACTTCTGACAACATCTGGCAAGCAGCAGTGAATGGGCTTCAGACTTAATGACCAGTCAGAGAGCAGAGTGGAGGACCGTTTTGCTGTTACCTATTAAATAAACACTCAGACATTATAGTCAGCCTCGGTGGGATAAGTAGAGACTCTTACAGGTTACTGTAACTATGCAACTTGGTTGGAAACAGGCAGGCATACAGCCCCTTCCCCTCACTAGCAGTCGAACACATGAAAAGTAGTTGATGTGCACGACACTGAACAACTATTAGAGGTCAGCCGAGCGGTCAGCCAAGCTGCTGTTTCAACAATGTCTAAGAACTGAATCATTTTAAATGTTAACACGCTAGCGCGCACAACTAACGTGAGCCATCTGTTAGGTTATCAGTATGTTAGTGGCTATGGCTCATAATAAAATGATAAAAATGAATGTGGGAGCTAAACACAACATTACCTGTCCTGTCTATCTGTAACATTAATTTGACACACTGCAATAATCATGTCTAAAAAGTGTTCAAGTCCCAGACTGAAGCAGGGAAAGGCCAAGTAACTTCACAGAGACAATGGCACCTTACATAAGCAATCATATTAATATACACATACATATGCCTCTTTTTTTTTTATTTTCCCCCTGCTACAACTTAAAAAGAGTGATTCCACTGATCTTGTTTGTTTTTATTAATGCAGAATAGTAGATAAAGTTTGGTAGTAAGGTGCAAGCAGTGAACTCGGTCAGTAAAATGCTGTTTGCCCCTGGCAAGCAGAGGCTGGCATGGAAACATTTCCCACATCTTGCGCTGATCTCTCACAAACTGTTGGCTCCACAGCTTCATTATAACAGTTTTTCCCCCGAGAATGTAACGTAATGCACTTTCACTTTTGATTTTTCTTTTCACTCTGAATGTTCTTCTGCTAGTCATTGTTGTGAATAAATGAAATGCACCTACATTTTTTTTTTTTACCCCGAATTCCCAGCACGCCATAATGTGCCAGTCAATACACAGTGACAAAAACTAGTGGTAGACATTTCTTTCATCATCAT